>PPJE01000037.1:0-18490 GCA_003707475.1 Geotrichum albidum
GCAGTGAAGCTGAGCAAAATTCTA
This sequence comes from Geotrichum albidum, assembly GCA_003707475.1. Taxonomy (NCBI): domain Eukaryota; kingdom Fungi; phylum Ascomycota; class Dipodascomycetes; order Dipodascales; family Dipodascaceae; genus Geotrichum; species Geotrichum albidum. The sequence continues at coordinate 25 of PPJE01000037.1, forward strand.
AAAATGTGCTGCGAGTGGGCTCATTCCAGGTCGACGAAAATCGATCTTAGTGACAAACTGGGTTATATACATTTTACAAAAAAGCGTATTACAAAAGAGGATATTAAAAGATCAGTATTAATACTGCCTGACGGAAGCAGAAGAGAATCCCAAAAAGAAGTTAAATTATTGGGAAATTATTCTAGATCCAAAATTGAAATTTGAAACTCATATTAATGGAGCAATAAAAAAAGCAAGAGGCGCGCTAACAATTATTCAAAATCTAGGTGGCACAAGAAACGGTATGACGGGTATGGCAGTTAGATGTATGTATCTAGCTTGCGTAAAACCCATCATCATGTATGGCATTGAAATCTTCCAACATTGTATCAATTCGAAACAACTTCACAAGATAACGGATCTCCAAAATGTTGGTCTTAGAAAAATCCTTGATGTTAACACTACTCTTATCGAGACAATGGAACTAGAAACTGGAATCCCTCCGTTCATAATGGAACTGGAACGTGCCACAGCGAAAAAAATGATAAGAGTAAGATATGGACTGAATATCACCAACCCAATTAGGCAATTGTCATTCTATCGTGAATTTGAATCTTCAATATACAAAGCATATACAAAGATCACCAATTTTAGTGAATTTCACTCCAGAGGAGATGCGGTTGATATTGAAGTACACCCCCCATGGGCGGACGAAAATGAAAGAATCCAATATCTAAATCCAGTCACAAAAATTTGGAAAAAGCGCAAATCGCTTGCCAAAATTGAACTTCAATCAGTTTTGGACAAATGGCAACGTCAATACAATAATGGAACCAGATGTCAATGGTATCGGAACATAGTTCCAGATGCCAAATGCAAAAAAAAAGTTCCTCAATATCGAGCCATCATGAGCAAGATCACTCAATTCCGAATTGGCCATGGCCAAATAGGCGGATACTACAAGAGGTTTAATATCAAACGAGACACATACGGATGCAAATGTGGCGATCCGGAGAAGACCGTCACACTCATCATTAAGGAATGTCCAGTCTATGATAGACAACGGGTAGTTCTTAAAGAGATATCACCAAGTTCAGACTTGTCTAAGCTACTCAATACCTTGAAAGGACTTCAGGCAACTGTAGCCTTTCTCAAGGCTTGGGACTAAGGTCCCAAGTCACTGCTAAACGTTTAAGGGGGTTATTGCTCACCGTGGGTTTTCCATAATGGTTTTTAATGCGGTACCTCTTGCTACAATAGGTAGCACAAGGTGGGACTCCAAAGCACTACCTCACCTCATATTAAAGTAATTTGAACCATCCAGCAAAAGCTGTTGTATCAAGAAACAAATGGGAAATTCTTATAATTATAGAAGTTGTACTTTATAGTGAAAATTGTTATATAAAACCATAAGTATTTGAATAGTTAAAATGAATCTATCTATCTATCTAGAGAAAACGTAAGTTAACCAAGTTTTCTAGTGAAAGCTGTAGTATCTGGAAATTACTGGGAAATTGTTATAATAAAATAGATTGTAATTCAATAATACGAATCTGTTGTCCTTTTAAGTGACAAATTTTGACAAGTATTTGAATAGTTAAAAAGTATTGATAGATAAAAAAACGTGATCCATATATCAACTTCAAGTTGTGATATTTAGAATTGAACCTCCTCACAGATCTGGAGTTTATTCCCAATATTAAGGTTAAATCAAGAGTGAGACAAAAATCTTTGTCAGGCAGCCTGCATTTGACGGTAATTCAGTATTTCGTCATGAATTGCCTCTCCGACCTCAATTCTATAATTACATGCTTAAGTTTGCCAGAGTTGAATCATGATAATTCGCGAAAGAGACGTACCACTAGTAGTTTTTTTCTGTTTTCATCAGTTGAAGAAATTTTTGAAGATATCCGTATAATGATTTTTTAGTTTGTTATAAAGTAACATCCAAATACAGTTAAAAACACTGCAACTTTCAATTACGTGAAATTGACATGGAGATTTAAGAAAACTCTTGAACATTTTTTAAATCTCGGTTTTAACTGATTTTGTTTGTGAAATCAAAGTTCTTTAAACACAGCTTTTTTGTTTTAATTTAATCTTGAAATTGTTTTATTGTGAACAAAAATTTTTCTTTAATATCTCTTGAAAAAATTGAAAATAAAATATTTACTGTAAAAACAATGTACATTTTCTAGAAATTTCGTTCTATTGAAATAAAAAAAAATTTGAATTTCTACTTCAAGTGTGAAGATTATTCCACTTTTGTTGTCACACACTGGAATCAAAATAAACGTCAACAACGATTTATATGAGATATGTAGTTTTCTCGAAAACTACTCAGTTTATAGAATTTACTTCTTTTATAATTTAGCAAAAAGTCATGAAATTTTGGATCTGGTTAAGTTTTTTTATTATCTCTAAAGTAGAAGCGAAAAAAGCTGTTACTAAGAGTTACATAGCTACTGCTTGTTGGAATACTGCACTGGAGTGGAATTTTGGAAGTGAAAAGCATTTGGCTACAGAACTTTGTCACAATGAAGCATTCTTGGGCACAGTAACTAGCTGTGTAAATTCTCGAACTGATAGCGATAACACATTGACTAGAGCTTATAGCTATATACAAGATCAATGCAGATATAACGAAAATTCTTTTAGTATTACAAATGAAAAATTGCAACAGATTTACAAAAATTCAATGAAAATTTTGATCAGCTCCAGGGAAGCAGCAAATATCGAAGCAAAAAATGGAATCATCACGCTGCCCATTGATGTTCTTGCTAATAGCTTTGAGCATCAGCTCAAATCTACAAAAGCTTTTAGTTATCAAATGGAATTGGCTACATTTTATGGAGGTTTAGTAATGTTTTATTGGTTGATAGTTATGACTCTCGGTATGACTTATAATACTGTTTGTCAAAAAATAAAGCATCACAATGTGATAACTAAATGGATTGAAAGGCATCTTATCTTACCTTCAGTATTTGGAGACACGTATCCTCGTTCAAAGCTCTTATTAGGTCTTTTAACCATGAGCTCACCTTCAAGAATTCAAGCACTGGTAATACTGGGATATCTAGTTTTGAATGCTGCACTCTTGTCAATTAATTATAAACTTGTCCTTCACAATCACTTGATTGGAAATATTTCTGAGCAGCTTCTTGAATTTCTAGCTGCTAGAACAGGAATTTTTTCTCTTATACATTTGCCGCTGGTGATCTTATTTGCTGGAAGAAACAACATGCTGATGAACATAACAGGATGGCGTCATGAAACTTTCCAAATTTATCATAGATGGACTGCAAGAGTTATGGTGACGCTTGCTTTTATTCACTCTGGTTGCCATACTATTTTTGCTTATATTGGTCACACTGTTGCATTCAAATGGCATACAGGCATTACTTGGAGATTTGGTAACATAGCGATATGTGCTGGAATGTTAATGATTATTTTTTCAATTAAAGTCATGAGGTTTAGATGGTATGAACTTTTCTTAATACTTCACAGAGTTCTTTATGGAGCATTAATTATTGGAGTTGGGGCTCATTGTTATAATTCTGGATGGGTAGGATGGGTTTACGCTGCGCTTTTTATTCATTTTTTAGACAGAGTTGGAAGGATATTTCGAATTGTCGTTTGCAGTGGATTTAGGCCCAGTGAAAATGCAGTTTTCACCATGTATGAAGATGGGGTTTACAAAATAAAAATCAAGTATTTGGAGCACTTGAATATTTGTCCAGGCCAATACTGTTATTTCAGGGTAAAACTAGGAAAGTTCAGCCTGCAAAATCATCCATTCAGTGTTTACACAATTCCTGGAGGCGACCGCAATTTAACACTAATGTTGAAGCCTCGTCAAGGTACCAACAGTGATATTGCAAAAATGTTGAAAAATGTCAAAAACCAAAACTCACCATTTCCATTGTCAGTTGAGGGACCTTATGGACTGTCTCACAATTTTGATAATTATAGTACAATATTAATGTTTGCTGGGGGCGTTGGAATTAGCGCAATATATCCTTATGCTACCATTGCTAAAAATTTTGAAGACAGTGTTCACCACAAATTTTCAAAGGTTCATCTTATTTGGGTAATTTCTTCGTTAACACCTTTAACTTGGTTTGATGAAGAACTTAAAGATTTATTATCATTCAAGTCAGTTGAGCTCAAAATATTTGTCACACGTCAACATAATAGCCGAAAAACATCGTTCAATTCAACCAATTTAGAAACTCCAGCTTTTACATCAAGCAGGTTGCTGTTTGGAAATACGGAATTCCAAGATTCTGAAGTTAGCCTAATAACTGATACTTTTAGAAGGAGAATTAACGCGCATATTGAGCACAGACGACCAGAATTAAGAAAAGAATTTAATGATCTAGTTTCAAGAAACGAAAAAGATGAGAAGTTTTCTGTTTTATCTTGTGGGCCTCCAGAATTTATGAATAGTGTCAAAAGTGCTGTTTTAGATTTTAAAGATTTTAAAATAGATTATTTTGAAGAAACTCATACTTGGTGATCACAATAACTGAGCAGCTGGTTGATTTTTTTAAATATGGCAGACACTTTATTACAAGAAATAATTTTAATAAATCGGTAGATTGATTTCCGCTTATTATTTTAAGATATTTTTGTTTCGTAATTTTTATTTCAATTTTTGGTTATTCAAATTTTGTAAAATAAATAGAGTGATTTTATTCCAAACCATTTCCAAACAAATTGACTGTCTAAGCTTGCTAGCAGTAGTCTAGAATATTTATTAAATATATCATTATAGGTAAGGTTGGCTCTGGAAAGAGTTTCATATATTGGTACTATGTTTGTAAAATGTCAAAAACTTGAAACAATTAGAAGCATGGAAGCAATTTACTATTTATCCAATGAATCTCTGTATTGGCACATCTGTAAAAAAATGTATGACAGATGCCAATTGGAGGTAAGTTTGACAGCTGTATCACCATCCAAAAAATCTTATCTTAGTACATTATTGTACATCTATGATATAATAAATTATTATAAAGGTGTGTATAACTTTCAAGTCCATGGGACCTCGTATTAATTTACATGTCAACTCTTGTACCACTGTAACTTATCAGAAACTGTCAACTTAAGGTAGGCGATGGAAAAAACTATAGAGGCCCTCTGAGCCCTGGAAAAGTGCATAATAATAATAGTTGGTATATGCGAGAAGGCTTCAAGACATTGTAAATATAACCAATCATATAAATGAGACTTGGGCAGACATATCATGAAGGTGTGTAAATGCATGCGAAGTCAAATTTAAATGAGAGATACTAGTGCTGACGCAGAATTATCTTTATTTGCATGTAGGCATGATCATCATTGATAAACGGCGGTTTAACGCAAATGTAAGGCCACAAGTTTCAAAGATTATTGAGCCCTTAAAGACACTACTAGTAGCTGAAGGTGCGTGTGACTGCGGTATGCAAGATAATTTCCATTCCAAAGATATATTAAAAATCTCGGTACTATAGATAGAATTGCACAAATTTTTTGACAATATTTTGAGCTTTTAAAGTCATCTTGTGATGGTCAATGCGAACAATATTTATAATTTTCAGTTGGCAACTTCGTATTAAAAATTCCCCAGACGCCGGATATTGTTAATACTAAAGCCTTCAAACACCATTTTACAGGAGCAAAAGCGGTTCCTTACCATGAACAAAATGGCGATCATTTCTGTTGATAATGCAGTCTCTTACTTAGAATAGCTAGAAAAGTTCTGCAGGAACCTTTAAGACGTAGGTTTGTGAAGAAGAATTTCGCCCTTTTAGGACCAGTATTCTACAAGTTGGGCTCTAGACATTAGTGAACTCCTGAATTTTACAAGCTGGTAACTTGACATTGAGCTGAGTTGAGGTCTGTGCAGGGCTTCTTTAGCCGTTTCAGAGTGCTTTAACTGATAGGTACCTACATTATGCAGCTATTTATTTGTATTGGAGGAAACTGAAAGTGCGCATTGGTTTCAGGCGTGAAGTCTATGAAGAAAGTGTCTCTTCTAATTTTCAAGCGTGTGTATTTGAGTGTCATCCGCCTGTTTTCTAAGCTTGCAATTATAGAGTATTCTAGATAGTCAATTCACTGCAGTATCTGCTAGTTGTTTGAAATGGCTGTTGGGCAAGGTAAATTAACTAAAAGGTAAACTAAGCCTTAATTGAATAGACCTGAGCTTTTACCAGATATGATTACCAGTAGTTCGGCCAAAATAACATGCGTAACTACCAATATGAATAATTCAGACGACTAACGCGCTAAGCCTTGGAAGACGCTTTTACCACATCTCTATACCATTCCCCCTCCAAAATCTTGCTTGGACCATATACGGCTCATTTTGGAAACTTGCTTTGATAGAATGTCTACACAGACCGTGCCAATTGATTGGCAGTGAGGTCAGTGTCTATTACCTTGTTGGCAGCTATCAAATTGTCAGCGGTTCGTAAATTTTCTAGCAGCATATAGAACTGCAATTTGCGCCTTGAAAACCAAAGCTGTACTGGAAAACGTTAAAAACATAGGTAGGTGCCTGCACCGTTGGCCATACAATTATTGGTTCTCCCAACCTCCTCAAGACTGAGAGAATACCTAGTTCCAATCTAAGCAGGCAATTAAGCCCCTTAAGAAAAACCGTTCAGTAAAATGCCATCATGTTATGCAGCATCACAAGAATGGCAGCGGTAATATGTAGGTCCAGTCATAGGCCCTTCAACTTCTACTGGCTGTGGTAAGCTATGGTAAATTGCAAGCTTCTAATTTCTTAAGTGGACTGCAGTATGATACTTCGCTAGTCTATCATGTATACTATGCATTGGAATCCCTCACAATTTTTAGGGTTCAGCTTTGCCGTAAGAATTTTGGATTGAATGAATTTACTCGTGTCCATGAGAAATGGATGAGATATATTGCCAGAAACTTCTTTTACAATTTTTTTTGTGATTGAGAGCTCTATCACTTATCCCTGCTTCAAATGCTAAATAAGAACCAATTTAACATGGAATTGTACCCACTTCTATTTTACTCTACGCAGTGCTTTACATACGTATTCCATGCTTGATACTTTTGGACCCTGAAAATTGGATGTTCTAAAAGCAGATGGGAGATAACAATCAATGTAAGTTTGGCAACTCTCGCTAATAGCGTAATTCGTAGCTATACGCTTCCCCCACTTTGACTTATTATTTCATGTATTTGCGCATCATGAAACACCATGGAGCGACAATCAAATAGCTATTTTGGTCGTTCAAGCAATAATTAAAGGCTTCGAGTTGAAATTTTTGACAACTAATGGAAGTTAGCGACACAACTTTATAGGCACATACATTGTCTTTAATATGCAAATAACCTAATATTTTAAGAATTACGGGAACACTTAATAGAGCTTGGAGGTCTTATATCATTATACTAAGAAATGTTTCCTAATTCCGTCCTTGTTCCGTCATGTCAACTCCCCGCCCTTTTCCAGGTATCACACCCGTCATTCTTTTAAAAATATGAAATTCTTGATTCTGAAGAGAGTTTCAGCTGTATCTCGAGATGGGTGAATGATACGGCCGCACTTCGTGAAAAACTGAAACTTGTCAATTGAAATTCTAGATTGTGATCCGCACTGAATTGAGTCGAAGTGACCAAACACACTGTTTTTCCTAGAGTCTTAATTAGCTTTTTACAGTATTTTGGCAGAGTAATTACGAGGAAAAATGCATTTAAACACTATTAAATAGACACGGAAGAAGAAAATCTTAGGTCCCAGGCTGCACATTGATGGGTATTAATTCCAGCAAGTGGACCCTCTATTACCTGTCAAAAACTGGTTAATATGACATGAATCAGGTAGCTACTGTCATCTTCAAACAGGATCGTACACAAACATTTAGCAATCTTGATAGCAATTCATAGCAATACTCTGAAAACTATCTTTAAATTTATATTTATCACTATTATTATTGTTTTCAACTTTACTACCATGTACCAACTTTCCGGTGGCCCAAGACGTAAGTACGCGCGACAGAGTGGCGCGAAGTTTCAGCGTCACGCCCAACGCCTAATGGGTGAGTTTTTCTAGACGTCAGGCCAAGTAAATGACAAACATAGTGGTATGAATATTTCGACAATTACCACTTTTGGAAAACATTCTATCAGCAGATTTGTTCGGTTCATTTAATTAATAGCTCAGGCAAATGGCTGATTCGCTTCTATATATGGGTTCATGATAGTAATCTGTTTTTTATCCGTCATGATGGAATAAGATAGATGTTGTATCTAAAGATCTAAACGTAATCTAAAGATCTCAGTCTACTTCTGTAGCAGGAAATGGACTTGAATGATGTTGTATTTTTTTAAGCTCCATCCATGTTTAAGCCAACTGTCAAGTTGTTGGCAGGGTTTTGCAGGAGTAACGGTCCCAGCTCATCACAAATCTTAGATTCAAAACTGCAGCAGTGTACGAGTACAGTACATGCATGGGGAGTATAAAGAAATTGCAGGCGGTCCTGTATTGTACCAATATTAGGTCATTTACGCGGTTTACATCATTGATCCGACAATTTCTGCTACGCCAAAAATATTTAGGTCCTACAGCTCAAGGTAATCCATTGGCATAACTAAAAGCGACCAGATTTATGAATATTGAGTAATTTCATTTCCAGCATATCTGCTGCACTTGTACGGGTTTCTAGCGTATGAATGCGCTGTTAATGGGAAATTGAAAGTGGCTGTCGTCAACTATGATTGAATTTTCTTGACAGGAGCTACAGCCATGAATACAGTTCGTTTAGAGAAGTGAGTTCTGGGAAGTCTTTATTGTCTGCGAGTATGGGTCATAGCATAAAGCAGCTACTTTGTTTTTGGAAAAGAGTTGTGCTTTTAAGATATGCAGTCATCTGACTACTGAATCCTTTATATGTGCAGTGGCTTTTACATGGTTTTTCTTGACTATTTTCTGGAGAACGCCGCCTTTGGACGTGTAACCGGGTTTGGGCGTCCGTCTTGGAGCAACAGAAAAGAGCAAAAAAACACTCGAAACTCACTTTCGTGAAAAGTCTTTGCTTTGTAGCAAGTGGATCAATGACTCTGCCTGACTCTCCAAGATCATCGTACTATCCAGCCTTTAATGTATGCTTTTCAGTGATATTCTTGTTAAGCGATACCGTTTTCTACTGCCTTCTAACTAACTATCGTAATCTATTGTTAATGAACTTGAGATAACTTGTATTCATTGTTGAGCTAGCACCTGCTTCGCTAGTCCCGAAGTATAGAACGATCTCAACGGTGTGAACCTAAAAAGGAAGTTGGTACGAAATCCTGGTAGAGAGATTTTCATTGTTCTTCAGACAAAGTTTAGATGTTCCGACACCCGTAGACAGCGGGCGTCGGAGCATCGGACATTAAGGACATTAGATGAGGCATAATGCTCATCAATATACGAAACGAGAAATTTATTAAACAGGGTATAGTTTCCTTGTGGCTGGAATACATGAAGCGCTCATTCAACGCACATACAGCTCAGAACCTTGATTAAGACTCATAAGTTTAAGACGCTATAGACGCAAAGGTCTCTCTTTCCGTAAACTTAAGAGGACTCCCGTTTGCGGTTTGCTGGTTGCTAATTGCTTGCTGATGCGTGTACTCCACTATCCTAATGCTATCGGCAGAATGTAAGTTTATATCACGTGATAAACGAAAAAGTAACTAGTTGCCACTGGTGGAAATATTTCACACTCCACCACTATTATTGACGAAAGATCACGACAAGATGATAGCTAGACTACGTTTTCTGCAGATTCGTGCTTACAGCACACAAAGGCCACCGCCTATTTCTCCACACGTAAGTAATATATCTGGGTAGACTTGGATGTAATCTAATTTTGGAAATAGATTGCGGTTTACAAGCAGTTTGGAACACCTTTTGTTAAAGTGCTCGGGCTTGCACTAGGTACATTTTACACGCTCAAGTATACTAGAATTGCGTTGATTAAGGAAGCAGATGGTGAGAGGTCAGCTTGAATCCCTTGCATATGCTTCGGGAAGTTTCCGTGAGGTGTTAGAGACTGGAACAGTCTGTTGCTATGACGGTTGATGATTTTTCCATGAATCATTTTTGAGATGGGAAGAAGAATGTACTACAGTGGGTATATGTCCTTATTTGTCTTTGAGAGCTTCAATCTGGCTAAGGTTTTACTGAGATTGGTAACTAAATAAAGCTCCTTGATGTATTTTTGTACCTGAAATTAAACGTTTTGAGCGTCCTTGCTAAATAACCGTTTTGAACCGGGTTATTTCTTGCAAAAAGCTTGAAAATTGAGTTTTCCAATCGTTATGATCCCATTTGCATGAAACTATGATAACATTGGGGTCATTTGATGGTATCTTTGAAATGAACTTTAAAAAGTGGATACGTTGTAAGAAGGGTGTAAGTAGTAATTGAGTTTTTCTGAGGAATAGTTGATATCACAGGTTGAAGAGATTAGGGAGGTGAAGTGATATACCAGATTAAGGAGTTTAAGAGCGTAGACCAAATCTAAGAGACTAAAATTCCAAATCTAAGAGACACAATCTAAGACCAAATTCAAAGCTCAAGTATCAAAACCAACATGTCAAAACTAGAGTCAAAGCTAAAAATCAAAGTCAAAGCCAAAAAACCAAAGCCAAAATACCAAATGCATAGCCAAAAAAACCCAAATATATGGAGCCTAAATACCCTGCACTATTGCCAGAAGAGAGAGAAATTAACTTAAACGGTGGCAGACGTAAGTACTAGCGAATTGATATCATTGTGCTTTACTGTATTAAAGTTCAACTGCTTTGAAACTTTCCAGCTTGAATTCAAGGTTTGACAGGCATGTTGTTGGTACAAAGCGCTGATCATTTCTATCAGTCACTTGCCTTTTAAACGGGCGGCATTTCACCACAAAAATTGATGTCAAATATTTTAGTCAGAAGCACGCAGTTAGGACGAACGGAATTGGTTGTGTTAGATAATGAGAGATAACGAAAATTGAGTGGTTTTTATTATATGGAAAAAAAATAAAACATGAAACATGGAACAAAATGTGATGAAAAAAGTATGTTGAATATTGAGAATTATGTAAAATAGAAAATAGAAAATAGAAAATAGAAAATAGAAAATAGAAAATAGAAAATAGAAAAATAGAAAAATAGAAAATATAAAAGTATATATTCATTGAAAATTTTGTGTACAAAATATTGAATATCAAATATTATATCCAGTATTATAAACAGAATATAAATATAAAAAAATATTTCATAAATTTATAAACTACACAAAATAAATATGAAATATGATAAAAATACTAACTATATATTACAAAATACAAAATAAAATACAAAATAAAATACAAAATCAAAATACAAAATCAAAATACGAAATAAAAACACAAAATAAAATACAAAATAAACAAAACACAAAATAAAATACAAAATAAAAGTACAAAATAAAAGTACAAAAAAAAAGTACAAAATAAAAGTATAAAAATTATCAACTAGAAATTACTCTTCTAAATTTCATGAGCCTTACAGAGATCAAACCATTTTAATCGCGTCAGCTTCAACTGCCTCAGTCCAAGGTTGGCTAGAACTGGTGCTTAGACTGAAAAGATTTCATGTAAACTGACCAGATAGTAGGCAGTAGGCGACTCGTCTTTACAACTTACCGCAATTCATTGAGCCTTCATGTTCCGACCTGAAAACCCGCCCTACAATTCCTGCTCCGAACTCCCAGTAATACTCATCACACACACCTCCAAATTTTCAGATGCTTCCCAAACCCTCTTATCACTATTCTTCAGGTCCCGGATGCCCTCCCGGCTCACACTCTCAACGGCCACTCATTCCAAAACATCCATTATTAGCGAGATTCCCACTTAGAGTTGGAAAGGAAAACCTTAAAATTTCTTAACTAGCCATTATCTCCCCTAAACTCCTAAATCGCCTGTTTCTTCCCGTCCAAGCTTCCAACACGTCCTCTCATTGCTAGTTGACTGCCCACGCTTTTCTCTTTTTCGTTTTCTTGTAAGAGCCCGCAATTTACTTTCGTCATGTTTCTGTCCAATGATTTCTTTTTTTATATTTGCTTTTTCAATTTTCCAAAAACGTTTTTTTTCAAAAAAACAACAACAACAAAGACCATGTACATGCACATTACACATTTCTTTTTCATGACAAATGTGCTAAAAACTGCGAACTATCAAAAAAGCAACTTTTGCTCTTTTCTTTTTGCTTTCCAGACACCTAAAGTCATTCACCATTGAAATGATATAAATTATCCCATATTTTCTCTCTAGAATTTTGTAAAAAGCATCAATGTCATTCAGTACTCATATATTCAGAACTACTACTCCCAGTAAAATGCAAGACCTACCTCTATCGCCGTGTTCCGCATCATCGTACCCTTCTTCACCTTATGAACACCACCATCAGCAGCAGCTCCCAGCTGTCCATCAATCAGTTCTTCCATTGACGGATCCCTGCTTCATCTCTATTCAAGGTGTTTTGCCTCCCACAAAGAACCAGTCCGGCCGTTACGAGTGTCAACTCTGCGAACGCTCTTATACCCATGCTAAGCACTTGAAGAGACACATGATGAGACATACTGGCCAAAAGCCATACGCTTGTACTTGGTGTCCTGCAAAGTTTACCAGACCAGACATTAGAAAACGTCATGTTTCCAAGTGTAAGGTCAGAAGAAAAATGGAAGGTTTGGAAAGCATCAAAATCGAACAAGAAGACCCTGCTAAAATGATTGGATTGAGAGAAAAGAAAAAGCTAAAGGCAAAGAAAACTGTTAAAAAGGACTCCTCTGATAGTTCTCCATCAGCTGTAACTGCTGGTGATAGTGCTCCTACTCTTTTGGTGGCTGCTGGGCAATCACCTACATCCCTTTCTCCATTATCTGATGTCTCAGATAACTCTTATTTTGCATACAAAGCTTCATTGGAGTTCCAATCTCCATTAGCTCATTTCTTTCCTCCACAATATCAGCATCAAATGGAAGTTCCACAGCGACAAATCGACCAACAACTCACTATGCCTTCTCATAGCATTCCTTACATTCAAAATTCAAACTACGACTCTGCATTCCAATACCAACCCTTGCATTTCCAACCTCCTCAGGAAACTGGATACATGACTCCAATCGAGCCTGGCTGTTATCCTTCTCCCTACTATTACTATGAAGATAACACTCAATTTGCCCAGCAACATCAACAACAATCTCAGCATATTTATTCTCAAGATCTTGTTTTTAATTACTCTCCTCTGGAATCTTTCATTGCACCTGCTTATCCATAACTTTTTTATCCTATAAGTTTTTCATATTTGTTAGAAACAATATGTATTCATAATTTTACTAATGAAAAAAAATGCTTCAACGCTCATTTTATCGATAATAACTTAGCTACATTTCATTGTTCCACTTTTGGTACATTTAGCGAGAGCATATTGGGTATTAATTAAATGCTAGAAATGGCTATTGAATTTTAAAAGACTAAATTTATCAAAAAATCTAAAAGTTTTCAAATATGCAATCCAAAAATACGAGATGTAGAAAATTGTCAAAAAAATAGATACGAATTAATGTGAAGAGACTACAGGTGTAATTGATAGAAACGGGTGGTTTTTGTAAACTAGTTTTTTTGGAGCCTTTTTCTGTGATCATCTGTGATCATCTGTAGATCTGTGACAATGAACTGGCATAAAATCAATTTTTTCACGTCTTTCGATCACCGCCTTTTTCATTAGACGGAGTTTTAGAGAATTTGTATTCGGGATATCAAAATTTATACAGGATATTAAAGAATTATATTCAGGATAATGAAGAATTCACATTTCAGTTTTTAAAGCAATTCATATTCAGGATATTGAAAAAAATCCAGAGTATTTAAAATAATATTCAGTGAAAAATTTATACTCAAAAAATTTATATTCAAAAAATTCATATTCAGCTTATTTAAATCAATTTTTTGGATTTTAAACAGCTTTTGATGGAAATATAACTTGAGGTTTCAAGTAAAAAGCACCTTTTCAACAATGGGGAAAAACAAGTTCTTAGCCTTTTCCATTTTAAAATGCAAACGTTAACAGTGTTTTTGTGTATTCTATTCAATGGTTCCAAGTAGATCTTATTGGCTACAGAATTTGTTACGAAAGAAAATCCTTAACGCTCTCTGCCCCTGAAATTAAATAGCTCTTGTTAAAAAAATTGTGTTATTTTTCGAGTATAATTGATTAGACTTGTAATATATGCTGCTAGTATTTCAAATTTCTGAACCCAAATTACAAGTTTGGAGATTTAAATTGAGTCTTGATAAGATTTATTTTTATAATTCAATGGGTTCATTATAATGTTTTATTTTCAATGGGTTCATTATAATGTTTTATATTTATATTTCAATGGGTTCAATGTTTTTGGAATTGATCAATTGAATTACTGAATATTTTGATTATCTCGACGTTTATCATGTAACTTTGGTCAAGATATATAAAAAAAATACAATTAATACAAGGACATTTTTTAAAGCTATCAATTCATTTGTTTCAATTTCTGCATTTATTCGTCATTAGTAATTTGAGCACTAGTTTTTGCTGCTTGAGGTAGATGAATGAAAATGTACATGTTGTATTTAGCTTAGTTTTGTTTATCAATCGTTGTTTCAAGCAGTCTTTTACAGAGAAATATTTTTCAATAGAGCAACTTGAGCCAAATATTTAGAGACTTTTAAAAAGCAGATTCTTGATATTTAAGTAGATGAAATTATGGGGAATGCATTTGATGAAAGTAGAGGGGAAGTTTTGTAACTTTTTTAATGATTTCTTGATTTGAAAGATAAGATTTTGGTTTTTTTAAGATTTTGGATGATTTCTTGAATTATTTTTAAATATGTTTGATTAAATTATTTCTAAATATGTTTTGATTGGATTATTCTTGAACAAGTTTTTGAAGTTTTTGAAATTTCTTTAAGTTTCTTGCAAATCATTAGAGATGATTTAACTGAGAGTTTATTACAACTTGTTAGCAATGTGAAAATTTTCTTGATGCAGAGTATTTTTAAAAGATTTGAATTAACAATGTTTATAATTTTTTCCTCTTTTGGAATGTTTCAAATCATGCTAAAATTTCAGTTGATTGAATAACTTTTGTGTAGATTTAGGCCAAATTAGAAATAGAGTATTAGACTTTAACAGTGTTTATGAGACAAGAAAGATAGTTGGTAGATAACAAAAGATGAAATGTTTAAACTGAATGATTGTGACAGAGGGATTGGATCTTGAGAGTTTTGAGAAAAGGGTACAAAAAAGGGTACAGGAAAGGCTATAGAAAAGGGTACAGTAAAAGACTACAGAGTTGACAGAATTACTTGACAAAAAGACTTTAAAAAAACAAAAAAAGAGTAGAACAAAAAGACTTGAATTAGTGTTGCATTGAGTATAAGAAAATGTCACTAGGTCGAATCATGAATTTAGACATAAGAAAAGCTCATGATGAGGGTGATTAGAAAAAACCGTTGGTAAAAGTGTAATTCAAGGGTTATGGCACAAGACCCTGGCACCTACTATATAAATCAGTGAAGATTAACCTCGCATAATGTCAAGCAAAGCTATGCTGTGAGTGTATTGGACGCATAAAGTATACATCAGTCCAGGCGATGGAGGAGTACATGATCGACAAGAGTATTGTGAATGCACAGATTTAAGAATTTGAGTGGTGATTGAGTGGTGATTGAGTGGTGATTGAGTAGTGATTGAGTAGTGATTGACTAATAATTGAGTAGTAATTGAGTAGTGATTGACTGATAAATGACTAGTTGATAGTCAATTACTAGTCCATTAATAGAGAATAGTTGCTAATTGGATAGTTACTGAATAGTCAACAGAATAGTATAATTAAAAAAATTGAATAGTATAGAATAATTGAAGTAGTTAAGTAAAAAGTTGACTGAATAGTGTAAGATAATTTTAGTGCTTGATAGTTAACTCGAATATTAGTACTAAATAGTTGACTCCAGTTTCGGCACTAAGTAGTTGACTCCATTGTTAGTGCTAAATAGTTAACACCAATTTTATTACTAGTTAACTCCCAACATGGCACTCAAAATTGTCAAAATCTTCAACACAAAACAAAGCTAGAAATAGTCCCAATGCAAATTTTACATGAAAAAATCAGAAATTTGTATTATAAAAATCAGAAATTTGTATTATAAAAATCAGAAGTTTGTATTATAAAAATCAGAAATTCGTAATAGAAACACAAATTCATATGAAAAAAACAAAATTCGTATGAAAAAAACAAAATTCGTAATATAAACACAAATTCATAATATAAAAATCACAAATTCGTCAAGTAAAAAATCTCAAATCAACTTTAAATTATTACATAACCTTAAAGAGAAGTAAGAATATCTGAATCACCAGCATCAAGAATGGTAAGAACACCAACACGGAAAAGCTTACCACAAGCAGTACCGAGCTCATTGTTACCACCTTGGAAATGATGAACAGAAACCTTAGCAAGCATGGCGTAGTACTCCAATTCAGACTTTCTAAGAGGAGGAGTATTACCAGCAATGATAATAAGCTTAGCCTTACCGGAACGGAGAGACTTTAAAGTAGACTTGTAACCAAGAGTGTATTTACCAGACTTGATAGTCAAGGCAAGCTTGCTATTGAGAGTATCTTGGGACTTTTTAACTTTAGGGGCCTGTTAAGCTGTTAGTAAGGCAAAGTATTAATATTAGTTATTTACATACCATCGCTGCGCTTTTATCTGTTACTTGCACTCCGGAATGTTAAAGAGAAGAAGGTTAAAGAGAGGTAATAATTTTGTGAAATTTGTGAAATATTATAATTTGTGAGTGTGAGTATATTCAAGTCTGGTATAATTGAGTCTATGATTGAGTGTATTGTGCTGGGTATATTAAGGTCTGTATATAATTGGGTCTGTGGTTGCAAGTATATTCAAGTATGAGTATATTCGAGTCTGTATATTCGAGTCTGGTATATTTGGGTCTTAGCAGTCACAAATTATCATGTGACTATGTGAAAAATTTTCAATTTCAAGTTTTGGAAATTTTCTAATTTTCCTTACAACAATTTACGGTATAGTTAAGGTGAGTGGTTGAGAGTAAATGAGATATTGCATACTGACGATAGTAAGAATATCATGAAGATTGAAATCGATTCTTTTTCTGGTAACAAGATTTACCCTGGGAGAGTGAGTATGAATTTGAATTTGGGAGTTGGTGTTAATATCAACGATGGTAGTATGACTGTGGTAGTATGGTTGTATGAGTATGGTTGGTTGATGATTGATGATTGATGATTGATGATTGATGATTGATTAATGATGATTGATTAATGATTGATTAATGATTGATTTATGATTGATTTATGATTGATTTATGATTGATTTATGATTGATTTATGATTGATTTATGATTGATTTATGATTAATGATTAATGATTGTATAACCATATTTGATTATTGATTAATAATTGATTATTGACTATCAATTGTTGTCTGTTGATTATTAACTATCAATTGTTGACTGTTGATTATTAACTATCAATTGTTGACTGTTGATTATTAACTATCAATTGTTGACTACCGATTGTGATTAACCACCCCCCCTCACTATTAATTCTAACTTATCAGGGAACTCTCTTTGTAAGAGGTGACTCAAAAATCTTTAGATTCTACTCTTCTAAAACTGCTTCTCTCTTCCACCAAAGAAAGAACCCAAGAAGAATTTCTTGGACTGTCCTTTACAGACGTAAGCACAAAAAGGGTGTCACTGAGGAATCATCTAAAAAGAGATCTCGTAAGGCTGTTAAGCACCAACGTGCTATTGTCGGTGCTTCTCTAGACGTCATTAAGGAGAAACGTTCCATTAGACCCGAAGCAAGAAAGGCTGCCCGTGATCAAGCTGTCAAGGATGGTAAGGACCAAAAGAAGGCTAACGAGTCTAAGAAGAGAGCTGAAAAGGCCAAGAACGTTGCCAAGGGTTCTAACATTTCTAAGCAACAAGCCAAGGGTGCTCAACAAAAGGTTAAAGCTACTTCCCGTTAGTTATTGAGATTTTTGAATGAGAATTGGGTTTATATATTAATGATTTTTTTTATTTCGTGTTTTTTTTATTTTTTTATTTTTTTCGTGTTTTTTTATTCTTATTTTTTTTCGTGGTTTCGTGACTGTACTTTACTTAGTGTTTTCGTGTTTTTTTCATTTTTTGTCATTACTTGATTCGTTAATACCTATTTTGTCACTTCTCGTTTTGTCACTTCCCAATTTGTCACTTCTCATTTCATTACTTCCCATTTCATCACTTCCCATTTTGTCACTTCTTATTTCATCACTTCCCATTTCATTACTTCCCATTTTGTCACTTCTTATTTCATCACTTCCCATTTCATCACTTCCCATTTTGTCACTTCTTATTTCATCACTTCCCATTTCATC
>PPJE01000037.1:18590-42027 GCA_003707475.1 Geotrichum albidum
TTTCATCACTTCCCATTTCATTACTTCCCATTTTGTCACTTCCCATTTCATCACTTCCCATTTCATCACTTCCCATTTCATCACTTCCCATTTCATTACTTCCCATTTTGTCACTTCTCATTTCATCACTTCCCATTTCATCACTTCCCATTTCATCACTTCCCATTTCATCACTTCCCATTTCATTACTTCCCATTTTGTCACTTCTTATTTCATCACTTCCCATTTCATCACTTCCCATTTTGTCACTTCTTATTTCATCACTTCCCATTTCATTACTTCCCATTTTGTCACTTCCCATTTCATCACTTCCCATTTCATCACTTCCCATTTCATCACTTCCCATTTCATTACTTCCCATTTTGTCACTTCTTATTTCATCACTTCCCATTTCATCACTTCCCATTTCATCACTTCCCATTTTGTCACTTCCCATTTCGTCACTTCCCATTCCCATTCCCATTCCCATTCCCATTCCCATTCCCTTTCCAATTCCCACTCCCTTACTAATCCACTTAACCAATGAAAAGATATCTTGTCTTTTTCTCCCAGAATTTCATTTCATCCAACCACCCTACATCAATATAACAATGGCCGAGGCTTTTAAAAATGTCACTCCTGCTCAAGGAGAATATGAAGTAAGTTTTAAACCTCTTTATATAAAACTTCACTAACTCTTTTCACTAGCTAATTGATATTGATCCTCATTTTACAAGAGTTGTTCGATACTTTCGTACTACAGATTATCTTAATTGGGGCCTGTTTACTGGTGCTGCTCCTCTATTCCTCTACTGGTCTGAACATGTTCAATCAGAAGGTAAAAGTAGGCTCGTCACTGGAAGAGGTGTTCGTGTAGCTACTTTTGTAGGCCTCTTTGCTGGCTTCATCTACTCGTACAATAAATCTTCAATGCGTTTCCAAGGTGTCATTGAAAACTCACGTGAAGTCAAGAAAGACCGTTACGAAATGAAATCTCTTCTTGCTAGTGGTGCTAAACCTTACGGTGAATCAGATTTGCCTCCTTGGATTCAGCGTATCGCTGCTAAAAATTCAACTTATTCTACTACATTCACTCATATTTTCCCTTGGTTTAACTTGGTCAATCACCAATATCACGGTGTTGATTTGAGAAAGTATTATCAAGTTAGAGAAGGTGAAGAAGATTGGGGCTTTGATTTAAAGTGGGAAGAAAAATAGTATTATTCAAAGCATTGACAAATATATCGTCTATTCAAACAATCTGTTGTTTTCTCGTTTTTTATTTAAATATCGTATTTTCCAGTTTGCAATTATCAAATCAACAAACTTGCTTAAATTTTTTTGTTTAAATCTTGCTTTAAAAATGAAATTCACTGCTATTCTCGTCATGGCTTCTGTTACCATTGCTAGTAAGTAATTTTTTAAATTTCTCAACTTTTCTAATTCTCAACTTTTCTAATTCTCAACTTTCCTAACTCTTTTTAGTGCCTTTTGATTATCTTGTATGGAATTCAACTGGTATTCTCCAACCAAAAACTTCAGTGTATTCCGCTTTACCTGATGATGATTTAATGCGTAAATTATCTCCAAAGACTTTGTTGGCTGCTGCTCAAGATGCAAACATTCATTTCCCTGCTTTGGATAGTTCTACAATTCAAAAGAATGTTAATCTATTTCCTGCTAAAGGTGTAGAAATGTTTAATAATTGGATCATGAAACATAACTTGGATCATCCCAAAGCTTTTGAAGATTTAAACACAATGCTTAAAGAATTAGAAGAAGAAATCAAAAAACAACAATCTTAAAATAATTTTTGGGTCTTTAGATCTTCAAGTCTTTGAGTCTTTGAGTCTTTGAGTCTTTGAATTTTTGAATTTTTGAATTTTTGAATCTTTGAGTCTTTGAATCTTTGAATCTTTGAATCTTTGAGTCTTTGAATTTTTGGATCTTTGAATCTTTGAATCTCTGAGTCTTTGAATTTTTGAATCTTTGAGTCTTTGAGTCTTTGAATTTTTGAATTTTTGAGTCTTTGAATTTTTGAATTTTTGAATCTCTGAGTCTTTGAATCTCTGAATCTTTAAGTCTTTGAATTTTTGAATTTTTGAAATTTTAAATCTTTGAATCTTTGAATCTTTGAATCTTTGAACAATTCTTCATGTTTTCACATTCTATTACCCACAAATTATTTGTTTGATTATAAAAGAAGTTAAAACGTTTTTCATAATTGTTTCCTTGACTTGAATTCAATTTTCATTTTATTTTATTTTTCATCATTTGTATTTCAGTACTTGATTATTTTTCTTATAATTCTTGAGTGTTTTATCTTAAAACAATTGATTTTAATATTTTAATACTTGATTTTTATTATTTTTCTTATTTTAATACTTGATTTTTATCATTTTAATACTTGATTTTTATCATTTTAATACTTGATTTTTATTATTTCAATTCTTGAATATTTTATTTAATACTTGATTTTTTTATTCCATTATATCATCCCAATCCACCATTCTCTTAACTCTATTATCACTCCTCCCTTTAATACATATACACTCCATTCAATTAAACCTACAAAAAATCGACTTGAAAAATCCTCTCCAAAAATACAGTTGTAATTTCCTAATTCAATCAAACTGGTTTCCTAGACAACCCTTTTCCTAATTAGGATATTACAAAACAAAACAAAAATGTTTCTTCAACTTTTTTAAATCTTTTCCTAATGGTGAACAAGTTGCGTCTTCATAAACTGAAAAAATGGAAGAAGATCTGAGCTCATTATCTATTACTGATAGAGTTGTACACAAAGTAAGTTTCCAGTTACTCTAGTAGATTATCCTTATTGACATTATAAAGACCTGGAAAGTGCGACTGGTAGCATACGATGAACTGACCACATTGTTCAAAGCCAAAAAACTGGACTCAGATGCCCGACAGTTTATTCAAAATCCAAATCTATTCAAATCAATAGTTTCAGATTCAAATGTTGTTGCACAAGAATCAGGCCTTGTAGCTCTATGCTCACTTATGGAATATCACGGAAACGAAGCTTGTCTCAAATTAAGATCCATCGTCGTTTCTGCAATGTTGGAAAAATGCTTAGGTTCAACAAGATTAGGTACAAGAGCAAAATGCAATGAAGGCCTACTATGGTTTGTAGAATGGGACACAGGCGAACCCATTTTAGATGAATTGGTGATTCTTTATTCTCACAGAGTCCCTAAAGTGATTGTCGGTGCTTTAGCTGCAACACGAGAAATTGTTAGACTATTCGGTGCAAAAACAATCAATCTAAAAGACGTAATAAAAGTTCTACCAGCTGTGTGCGGACATGCTGATGGAAAAGTTAGAAACGAATCAATGAGTTTGGTATGCGAAATATATAAATGGCTAAGAGAACCATTCAGTGATGCGATATTACCACAGGTAAAACCCGTTCAGCAAAAAGAACTGGAAATAGAATTCGCAAAATTAAAAGGTTCAAGTGTTCAACAAGAACGCTTTTTGAATTCTCAAAAAGTCGCTATGGAAAGACAGCAGCTGAATAATATCCAATCCGACTCTTCAGAATCAGGTGAAGAAGAAAGCAGTGAAGAAATTCCAGTAAATAATTTTATAGATCCTGTCTCCCTACAAATTCCATCGAATCTTGCCTCTAATCTAAGTTCTGCAAAATGGAAAGACAGAAAAGAAGCTCTTGAAGAATTTCTACCGCTTGTCAGTGTACCACGTCTGAAAAACGCTGATTATTCTGAAGTTCTTCAGTTATTGGCAAAATGTATGAAAGATGCAAATATTCAAGTTGTTTCTTTGGCTGCAACCTCAATCGAGAAATTTGCTACTAGCCTCACACAAGACTTTGCCAAATATATCCCCATAGTATTATCACCAATGCTCGACAGACTAAAGGAGAAAAAAGTAGCTGTTGCAGAGGCCTTGAAAACAAGTTTACATGCATTATTTGCAACTACAACATTAAGTGAAATATTACAAGAAACTGTTGAATTTTTAAAGCACAAAACACCACAGGTTAGATTGGAAACAGCTAGATTTTTGGTTTACTGTTTGAAAAATACAAAGACACTGCCCAGGCCTAACGAAATAAAGCTTTTAACTCGAGCTGGTGTGAAATTATTAAGTGACACGGGAGAGCCCGTGAGAACTGGAGCTGCAGAATTATTAGGAGTTCTCATGAAGCTTGTCGGAGAACAAGAAATGGAAATATACATTGATGGAATAGATGACATCAAAAAGGCAAGAATAAAAGAATTTCACCAAACAGCAATTGTCAAGGCCAGAAGAGCAGTGCCAAATGTAAAAAAGGTGGAAACTACAAATCCAAGGAAAAGAAAGCTGTCAAATCTAGGCGGGGGCCCTTCTATGAAATCTCGACTAGAAACTAATTCGTCAAACAGCAGAATACCCCAAAAACCTGCAGTAGTTGCTGCTCCGGTAGCTAAATCAAATATTCCTACTTCAACAACTCAGCGACCTGCTTTATCATCTAGATCATTAACGAATAGATCGTTGTCAACAAAACCACCAACACCTGATCCTATAGAGCGAGCTGAATTAGAAGCCTTGAGATTACAAAAAGTGCAATGGGAAACGGAACGTCAAGATTTCTTAGTTAAGCAGCAAGACGAATCTGTAGAACGTGCCAGATTGATGAAAGAGATTAGTGATCTTCAAACAAAAAATTCAGTGTTGCTGGAGGAAAGTTTACGGATTCAAAGCGAATTTAGAACGAAAGAAAATGAATTAGCACGAACAAGGGAAGAGTTGAGTAGAGCGCGAGATACTATTGAGAGTACCAAATCAATAACCATTTCATCTCCTTTGCTGGCAAGTGGGAAGGAGAATGTTAATACAGTGACTAGTTTGAATGAAACACCAGTGATGAAGAGTAGTCATAGTCGACCGTCCCTGGTGTTTGCGGTACCAAGTCGTACGAGAAATATCAGTAATTTTTATAAAAAAGAAGTTTCTACTGGATCAGGAGCTCATGGCGGTTCTAATTGGAAAAGAGCAGCTGAAGTGACGTCTCAACTTAAAGCTAGAATTGAGTCCATGAGACAACGTCAAGAGATGCGACATGTACGAAGGCCAGAATGAGTACAATTTAACTATTTATTAATGTTTAATTTAAACAAGCAATCCATTTTGTTATCAGTTTAAATCTATTGAATACACTTGATTTACATGAGAATTATAATACTTGATAAACTTGACCAAACTAGAATTTTAAGGGTAGGATTTAATCATGAAAACTAAATACATTTAATGAAAACATTTTATTCTGAAAACATTTAATAGAAAAACATTTTATTCTGAAAACATTTAATAGAAAAACATTTTATTCTGAAAAAATTTAATAGAAAAACATTTTATTCTGAAAACAACTAACAAAAAAACATTTTATTCTGAAAACAACTAACAAAAAAACATTTAATTCCAAAAAAAATAAAAAAAACATTTAATTCTGTAAACACTTTTGAGAACTTGATCATCTTAACTGAATACACTTTATAATACCCGATACATTTCATCTATTCATTCTCGGTAAGACACCGGCTTAAACAAGATTTCTAAATTCCAGAAATCAACTTTTCCAATTTTTGCATTCTAGAACAGAAACCGTTCTAGAATTTGATCCAACACCGTACTACATCCTGCAGCTACTGTTGTAACTTGGAACCGTTGCTTCAAGTCATCTTGGTGGGGGAACAAAATTCAGCCCCAAACCCTAAGGAAATATCTCGGAGGTTGTTGGTGAAA
Organism: Geotrichum albidum; assembly: GCA_003707475.1. Taxonomy (NCBI): domain Eukaryota; kingdom Fungi; phylum Ascomycota; class Dipodascomycetes; order Dipodascales; family Dipodascaceae; genus Geotrichum; species Geotrichum albidum. The sequence continues at coordinate 24,345 of PPJE01000037.1, forward strand.
AAAGACCAAATGGATTTACTCATTTTTCTTTCCTGATTTTCTTTCCTTTCTTCTATCATTTCCTACTTGCTACAGCCTGTTTCTATCAAATAATCTGTGCTACAATCATGTCATCATTGAGAATCCTCGTCCCCGTTAAGCGTGTCATTGACGCTGCTGTTCGTCCTAGAGTTAACAAAACTAATACTGGAATTGAAACTACTGGCGTGAAGTTTGCAATCAACCCATTCTGTGAAATCGCCCTGGAAGAAGCTGTTCAACTTAAAGAAAAAAATAAAGGATTGGTCGAATCTATCCATGTAGTTTCTATTGGACCTCCTAAAGCTCAAGAAGTACTCCGTGTCGCTTTAGCAAAGGGCGCTGACACTTCAACTTTGATCGACGCTGGTAATGAAGAGGTCGAACCTCTGAGCGTTGCTAAACTGATTCAAAAAGTCGTCGAAAAAGATAATTCAAACTTGGTCTTGTTGGGCAAACAAGCCATTGACAATGATTCAAACCAAACTGGTCAAATCTTGGCTGGCCTTTTAAAATGGCCCCAAGCAACCAACGCTTCTAAAGTCAAAATTGAAGGTGATAAAGTCACTGTTACTAGAGAAGTTGATGGTGGTGAAGAGACCATCAGTGCCAAATTACCCATGATTATCACTACTGACTTACGTCTTAATGAACCCCGTTATGCTTCTTTGCCAAATATCATGAAGGCTAAGAAAAAGCCTTTATCCTCTACTAAAATTGGTGACTGGGGTGTTGATGTTAAAAAGAGATTAGAAACTGTTAAAGTTGAGTATCCTCCTCAGCGTCAAGCTGGTGTTAAGGTTGGTTCTGTTGAGGAATTGGTTGAGAAATTGAAAGCATCTGGTGCCGTTTAAACTCGTTACTGTACATTTTGACAAGAACCAATATAAAGTACACTAAAATCTACACTATTTTTTTTGTAGATAGTTTATGAGTAATTGATCTCTAATGTTTAGAATAGAGAGTCATAAAAATTGCATTCATTTAATTTCTATTAATTTGGTCCTTTAAATTCATTACCGAATCCACCATGGAATCCCATATCAGCAACAACGCCTGCAGGCATGATGGCTCTTCCAATCTCACCCATTGTTCTTGGATCTAAAGCTACAACTGCTGAAGAGTTTCTAGTTCCATCGTATACCAAACTCAGTAAAACACCGTCAAGCTCGTCTTTAGCTTCGGGGTCCGAATTAGGGTTGGCAACAAACAATGGCTCACCAGCGACTGTTAAAGGTGGCCCCCAGATAGCACTCGAATTAGTTTGCGTGTCATATCTGATCAAAGCACCAAATGGAACAGTTTGTGGAGAGGTTGAATGAATTCCAAAAACATATCGAGTAGGTTGAAGATGAAAGTTGGGGTTGACTTGGGGTAGTTCAATATTGTCTTTCTTTGTGCCTTCATAGACTTTTCGGGCTTGTGGTAATGCTGCTGGGTTAGTAACAGAAGGGAGTTTCCAACGTGCAAAATAAGCCATTTGATGACTGAAATCCTGGGGTAATGAGCGTAAATTAGGCATCATAAAAGACCAAATGACAGAATTATCATCTAGTTTGGCATAATCTAAAACAACATCATCTCCATCATCCCAAGCATTGATTGTATGGAAGCAGTAATGAGCAGGTGCCATGAACTTCTTGACAACACCCTTTTCACCAGTTCTGTCGATAACATAGAAAAATGTAGGAAGATTGGGGTTCCAAGTTTTTTCGATACCATCAACAATATTACCTTTTATCTGTGTAGCAAGGCCTCCATATTTGAAAACAGCCTGCCAAACGCTTAAAACTACATATTTTTTTGTAATGAAAAGAGAATGCAGGTAAACTGGAGGTGCATCCTTGATTTCAGCCAGCATGGTAACTTTTCCTTCGCTGTTCAACTTGAAAACTTTGTAAACTGGATTTTGGCCAAGTAAAAGATTGAAGTTGAACTCTTCGTTTGTTTCAGCATCAACTTGTGCATGAGAAGCGGCATTTGATCCATTGAGACGAGAATCAATGTCAGTATAGGTAAATGAATGGAGAGGCTCCAATGTTACAGGATCCAAAGTTTGTAGCCGGTTTGCGTCCGTTCTGGCAGTTAAGTTGAAATCACCAGAGCCTTTTCTACCAGGCCAGAATGGTTCCACGGTAACTCCAACGTTGAAATCAGCTTGTGTTGCAGGGGGAGCAGGGCCGCGTTTGGCGATAGCTTGAGCTGCTAATAAAAGTGCTTGAGGTGGTGGACTCACATCAGGGTCTGTCAAAATTGTGGTATTTTCTATCAAATATGTGACTTCAAGAGGTGGATTAGGACCGAAAGGTTTACGAGGTGGAACTGTAGGAGCGTAACCAAATGCAGGCTCATAGCCCAATTGATTGATTCTTGCTTTTTTGGCGTCTGTAGAATGCCTAGAAGTATAGTTGACGGTCCAAGTGTCGGTGGAGTAGTCTTTTACAAACTCAAATCTGTGATTTTGGGTAAATCCATCGAACCAATGTTGTGTTTCGACTCCTCCCGTTGAAAAACTTCCAGGGCCAGTACGATACAAGACACCACCGTCTAAATAATCAGGAAAATTATGACCTTGAGAAACTTCCAACGAAAGTAAAGGCACGTCTGGCTGGTTTGCAAAGATCGGTTTGAAGTGTTCAACTGACACTTCCTGTGCACTAACAACTTGACCCATTGTTTCTCTTTTTGCACCAAGATTCTCAATAAAACTTGATTCCATTTTTTATTCCAAGCTGATAACCACGATATTTATACCAAGTCGACATGTACTCGTGCTCTCTCGGGATTAAAATTCTATACAGGTGAGACCTGGCTGCCTGAAAAGAAAATTGAGTTTTGTACCGAACCGGAAGATGGTTTATAGAGGAAGACAACGTAAATGCTATCAAAACCAAGCTATTCAGAAAGCAAGTAGACAGAATGGTCTTAGACGTACTACGAAAGAGTATAATATCAAAATGCTTGACTCGATTTGACAGGTAAAAGTTGAGAAAGGAAAAAAGTTGGAGTATAACAACAAAGAAATATGTGCATTCAAAATACATTATTCGACTGAAGAACCGCCTGGCGTAGGCTCCACTAGACTATTTTCCTGCTTGTTATCACAAACATAAACATGATTGGATATCGAAAGGCCTACAATTGATTGAGCCATGAGATTTTGACTGCAATCTTACACTTAGCCTATTATTTCCCAATATAGAAATCCATTTTACAGTTGCATGCACAGATTTAAACGAAAAGTCAGTTTAGTACTTCTTTGTTAAAAATTTCAACGAGACCACTGCATTTACAAAATCACCAGATACGCTTCATAGTGAGACCAATTTCATATACAATGATTCTAGACCTTGATTCTCTATTTTTGAGTGCTCGAAGTATTTTTTAAGCGATAAAACATGAGATATCGGAAAGCTTGTGATTTAAGATTCAAACCCTTATTTTTACAAAATTAGTCAAGCAATGCTCTTAGCTTCGACTTTTTTCAAATTACAATTGTGTTAGTTGATTCAGTGTTGTCTACTCTAATCCAGCTCCATGGTAAGTTTGCGTACACTCTTCAATTGACATACTACTGGTGGTTGCATAGATTGAGCGGATGCAGGGTCCACGACTCACAGGAATGTGCAATATCTTTCACCATGATGTGATGTTCAATAAAGAGCACCTTACCTTGAAGTACAGAATCTAGAAAAAAGTTTGTTTTCCATCGATATAATTGCTTAGGAAAAAGACGCAATATGGACTTGCGTTTGGTATAGGCTCCGATGTTTTCTGCAAAAACAAAAGTATATTCAAAATCAACGAGCCTGCATTAGCTACAAAGTATATTATTGATCAGGCCGTCAAGTCAAATCTATAAAGCTCTTCCAAGTTAGCTCATTGAGTCTTGCAGCAATTATAAATGCATCATTCTTAGATATGACTGCAATGAACAATTTCTACTCATATCGTTCGATTCAGATAGTATCGTCATTAGAGCTAGAACCGAAACAGTTCTTCACCGCACATTTGCAATGTGTATTGGATTAAATTCTGAGTGTGCAAATAAACAAGTTCCCTGAAGCTTTTGCATATTACAAGAATCCAATGTAGCCAATCTAAACTTCAATAAACACTTTTGAGTATGAATAAGTAAATAAATAAATAATAAAATAAATAAAAGCAACATTTCTATCTTTGAATGAAGTATACCTTCATTTTTCAAGACCCCATATTTTTTTGAAAATCTCTCTAAAGTTAACTCCTCGACTCCATGTGCCAACCTGATCCAGACCTGTAGTAAAATGAAATATACCTGAACAAAAAAGGAAAAAAAAAACATGATATATATTATGAAAAAAAAAGAAAACTTCCTTGTTCATGGGATATCAAAAGATTAGTTTTTAAGGGTAGTGGTCCGTTATCCACTTATTAACATGAACAGACACCCAACAATACCCAGTTTGACTATATTTCTTGTAAACAGATTTATGCCCATTCACATCTCGACATCCCTCAAGAATTCCTCCAATCAAGGGCTCTAAACTTTGTTCAGTGTATCCTGAAAGATATGTATGAGCAGGAGTCCAAACTCCTCTTCCTAAAATTCTCCGAGCTAAACAATGACCAGCAGCAGATATCCAAGAAATAGGAGCAGAGATGAATCGTGGGTTCATGATGGTCAACTCAACTAAATATTTAGCAACAGTACGAATATCACTATCATAATCATCAGCTTTGCTAGAGCGTCGTAAAAACGACATTGGCCCTGGGTACCCCATCTCGAATTGAAATAAATTAATCATGTACCTCTCCGCTCTGAGAATTTCTTCGATTGAATATTCATTATCAGCTAAATATGCAATCTCTTTTACAGTGGGCGTTGTTATTTCCTCATATTTAGAAGCGACAAACAATGCAGCCAAACCAACTAGCTGCAATTTTTCTTCTGCGACTGGCTTCAAGGAAAGAAATCGATCGATATAGTTGACAGTTAAAAACAGCGTTTCCGGTAGTAACTCGCAATGTTCATGTACCCGAACAATCCAGTCCAACAGCATACCTCTCATTTTCCAACTCAACTCTGGTTGTCTAGACATGTAGTTTGCATCAGGCAAGTATTTAATTTCCAGTTTACGCATGTATGCAAATACGTCATTAGCATACTCTGCAACGAGTGATATATCATAAGTATCAACATCATTTTCATCATAATAGCCTGGCTTATTTTGGAACTCTACTTCTAAACGATTCAACTCTTCAATATCTGTGTGAGTCCGAACCAGTTTAAATGCTTGAGGGTTGGAGTCTTCTTCATTGAGAACCTCCATAGTTTCTTCCATTTCAATGGTTGATTCATTCATGTCAGTGTCCTGTATCACGGGGGTATTTGATTGTGTTACAGGCTTGAGAGGTTCACGAGGAGCAGAGACAACTGATCTGGTATTTGTTACTGTTCCTAGAATATTTCTAGGTCGCGTTGGTTCGACAGCATTCTTTGTTCTATTGTTGAACGCATTGTTATTTTCATTTGCTGCTTGTCTCTTTCTGTATCTCACCTGTTGAGGAAATTAGCTAACGAGTTACTCTTACAGTGCGCCAACATACCTGATCCATCTTATCACTCAAAATTAATGTCCCTCTGGAGTGTCCGTTTTTTACTTACTGCTTGAAACAGTAAAGAATGGATTTTGTTAATTTTACAATGCCGCTACTGGCTTTATATTTCTATTAAACCGAATGTACCGCTCAGAGAGAATGACAGAGAAGAGTAAGAGAAGAAGGAGGAAATAAATATCAAACCTTCAATAGCGATCAAAACAACACAAACAAAACCTACAACGGTTTGTTTATTTACCTTCTTCCTAGTCGGGAAATATCTTGTTGCACTTTTTTCAAGTATTAATTATAATTTATGCCTAAATAGGAAGGAGGCCTAACTTTATTAGGTCAAGTAGACACAAAAGCGATGACTTTCTGCAGAAACCGTTCCTTCGTCTAAGGCCCTGTTGAAGGATGGTGATGTTAGATGGCGAAAGTCGGTTTTATGTATTTTATTCATTTGATTCATTCGGGTCATTCGGGTCATTCGGGTCATTCGATTCATTTGGTTTATTCGATTCATTCGGGTCATTCAGTTCGGTCCATTGTTTATACCTTTACTCATTTATTCTTGTTATAATCCAATCTTGGAGACACCATCTAATTGTATCATGAGCCATTTTACGTGTCCTTTATCACAATACATTGTAACTCTCAAAGTCTGCAGATACGCTAATTTTACTAAACTCCTCTAGATCCTCACTCAATAACGCAAGTTTGTCCTTGATTTCGCCAATTGCTTCTTTACCAACAACAATTCTTCCAGGAGGATTCTCCAAACCTCCAATAGTAAGAACAGTTTTAATGGTATTGGAAAATGCTTTCTCAGGAAATATATTTGGCTCTTCTAAAACTTGCCGGAGCTTTCCAGTTGGGGTATCGGGTCCATATCGCGATAACTGTTTACCACATTGCACTATCGGAAGCGTGAATATTGAAAGCTCTAACGGTGCTTCAATTATTGACACCTTGATATTAAAAGGAGCAGCTTCACAAGCAAGAGCTTCAAGATAACCTTCTAAAGCATGATTAGCCCCAGACAAAAGAGACATTAAAGGAGTTCCAATATTCCCAGTAATGTCACAGATGTTTAGAAAATGGCCAAAAAATTGATGTCTCATAAATGGTAAACAAGCTTGTATAATGTTAAGCGCACCGTAAAATGTGTGATCCATTTGCGCCCTCATGTGCCATTCTTCTACTTCTTCTAGCGCACCAACATATATCTTACTGGTACTGTGTACAACAACATCAATCCTACCAAAAAGCATGACAGTTTTCGACACTGAACTCTGGCAAAGCGCATAGTTTCTAGTATCTAGCTCCACAATGCAGCATCGATCTTCTCGGTTCTTACAAACCTCTTTAGCTTGTCTTAAAAGCTCCGGCTCTTCAGATCCTCCAGGGCTGCAGCCTAATACTACTTTATCACCCTTATCCAGAATCTCCTTTGCAAGCTGAGACATTAACGGTAGTACACTAAAGTTGGCCAGTATCCATACTTTGGGAATGACAAGATTGACCGTATGTGATGAATTAGGAACATGTATTCGCGGTCTTCCAGGCTTGGACCGTCGCAGGTTTGTCGTCTTTTCTTCTATATAGTTACCGCTCAGTTCCAACTTTCCTTCTGTCGGTGATTGCTGGCAATCACTCCCTTCTGTATCTACGACCATGATCCTTAGGTCGCTCTCAACTGTCAGTAGAACAATTTGTGGGGAGCGTTTTATGCTTTAAAGTCACGTGATAATAAGACAGTTGCGGTTGGACGAATTTGGACCGAAAGTACCGGACTTCACTTTTACACCAGCGGTAATGAACAGCTCAACTGTTTTTAGATTTTTTATATTTGTTTAAAGATCTACTGCTGATTTATGATCTACTACAACTGTTTCCAAAGATCTACTACTGTTTCCAAAGATCTACTACTGTTTCCAAAGATTTACTACTGCTTTTAGAACCTCTTTCAGATCTGCCCAAAATGAATCTTAAATGTGGTATTCATGAAGTCCATCACGATGATTATCTTAAAGCAGTGAGACAATATTCTTCTACAAAAATGGCAAATTGCTACGAGAATACAAGGTTAGAACGTGAGATTCAACGTCATTACCAAAAGTTAAAGACCCAATGTAAACAGTTGAAAAAGCTGCAAAAAACTAAAAAAAAGCTTGACTCAACACCACTGAAAGACAAGCAATTATTAACAAATGTTGGTGTTTCACTACGGATTATGGATCATTCACTAACAAAACATCTAGGAACATCTTACACAACCTGAATTGTTAGACTGTCTTGTACTTAAAGTTCAATCTAATATTATAAGATTGAAATCTCTTACATGCCACCGTATCAATGAACAGGATAAAAGTCTTAAAAAGATGGTACAATTACAAGAAACTTTCTTAAAGTATATAGAGTCCAACTCTTAAACTATCCTTACATGTGGATATCGCTAAAGTCTCAAAAAGATGGTACAATTTATAGAGTCCAACTTTTAAACAATCCTTATATTTTAATATCACAAAAGTCTCAATTAATCTTAAAGTCATGTGATATGTTTATTAGACACGTTGAAACATGGCGTTCTTGTTTCTACTGTTCACGATCTGTTGGCTCTCCAATATATCGTGAATAATGCTCTTTCCTAGAATTGAACGTTCCGTAGCATTATATACTTGAAATCTTTACACTCATGTCATTTCCAGTATTGGCTCCCACGAGAGTCTCAGTGTCAAGAAAACTTGACAATCTTCCAAACACTATTTTCCATCTGATCTTGAAAGAATTGAATACAGTGGACTTATGCTCTGTTTCTCAGGTCTCAAAAGCTTGCAATAAGGCCAGTTCTGATGATGAGTTATGGACACCCAAACTAAACACTCTGTGGAAAATCAATCAAACGCAGAATTTACCTTCTGTAGGCAGCTCGCTTGCTCCAAGTTTGGCTGGCCTATCTTTACTAACTCCTGGTGTAGCTACAAGTGTTGAAGACACTCCTCTGAACGTTTTATCCAACGTTAGAAACGATCAAACTCCAGGAAATGCGAAATCGAAATTCTTGAGAATTTTCAAGTGTTTATATCCCTATTACATGGACGTCATACAATCTGGAACTCATATTGAACCAGCAATATTCAGAGTATTCCGGGACCCTGTTGATCAAGCAAAAATGCTTGCTCAAATCAAAATTTTTGCTCAGTGTGATATTCATTATCTTGAAAATCATGAAAATTATGACCATTTAATCTCAGTTTATGAAGTTTTTGAGAATTCAGCGTTGAGTGAATTTGAAAGTGCTTTTGATCAAAACGATTTAGACGGAAAAGTGAAAAAGTTTGCTCAGGTATTGGTTACTTTAAATGGAGGAGAATCTTGTATTCAGTTGTTTATCCAGAAGAACCAACTAGTCTACGACCGTGTAGGAAATGCCTCCGATTTCATAGACGATACTACTGGAAAGCTTGACATAAAATCTATCCAGGAAATGCTCAAACATACTAGCGAGTCCATCAATAAAGAAGCTAAGGTAATCGACTCAATTTTCCCTCCAAGTGCCTTGGTTCTACCAGGTTTGTGTCAGCATATTATAGAAGAAAACATTGCAGAACTGTTTGTTCAAATTATTAGCTTGGTGAAAGAGAAGGAAGTGGGTAATTATTTGGAAGCTGTTCCGTTTTTATATGTGTATTTCGTCTGGTTTTTAAACAGCATACCAGCTCCAGCTGGAGAATCTCCTGAAAAGTTCAGACAAGCGTTGAAAGAAAGTTTTCTCAATATATATGACATCTATGTTGAAGACTACCTGAAAGATGAATGCAAGGAATTTTCTCGATATGCTAGAGAAGCAGTGCTTGACTGGAAGAGAGATACCCTTGAAGCTGAAATGGCTACCGAAACATTATTCTTGAGTAATGTATCAAAAGCAAAAAACAAGAGTGATATCTTGAGTTCTTTTAAAAAGGTGTTAATGATGCCTGTTTCTGTTATTCCTTTCGGCAATAGTGGCTCTTCTAATTCAAACGCAGCTTCAACGGCACTCTCAAATAGTACGGGGCAAACACAAAACAAATTGACACCAGCAAATAACTCCACTGCGTCATTACAAGCTTCAAATTCTGAGAGCGATATATCAAGATCGACCACACCTAATGGTAGTAGAAGTACAAAAAACGATCCATTTGGGAAACGAAACGTACCTTTCATTCCAACAACTTTGCCGACTACCGAGTTTGATGCTAGACTTGCTTTGATGAATAATAAACTTGAAGGCATTAGCACTCTGTTCAGTCTAGAATTGGCCATTAACATCATTAGGAAAGGAAAAGACGCAATTGAAAGAGCTGGTAAATTTGCTGGCGCTAGCGGAGAGCTTGGATTTGAAGCTAGGGATCATTGTGAAAAGATCTTTGTAGAGCTAATTAAATATGTTGGAGGAGTCCACATGCAAGGAGGATTTGAAAAGGCTCTGGATACATTGAACAAATATGATGCTACGAATAACTTGCAAAAGAGAGCAGTGTCACTTGTTGATAGCACAGGTAAACAAGAAAGCCAGCACGAAGCTGTTGAACCGTTGGCTATTTTTGCAGAACTCGTCAATATTGGTGATCTTATTCAACAAATGATTCATGTTTTTTTCGAAGAAGAGTTAATTATAAGAGGCTACATTGATCACAACAGTTTTGTATCACCAGCAATCAAAGAAAAACGAAAGTTCGAAAAAATGCTGGATTCTTACGTTGCCAATGGTCTCAATAAAGGAATTGATGTTTTGATGGATCAAATTGAACATATACTTCAGTCAGATCAGAAGCCAAATGACTTTTACCCTAACAGAAGACCAGACTCTAATCAATCAGGTAGCAGCAGTAGTAGTGGGGGCAACAACAATTTAGGGAATCAGGATAGAAAAAACAATAGAACTAGCGTGATTTTTCAATCAGCTTCAGATTTTGACATGTCACCTACATTGGCAGCTCAAAACGTGGTAAGCTTGATGAAGTTGCACACTGGATTATTGGCTGGTTCCACCGACCGAACAGTTATAGATGTTTTCCAACAAGAAGTTGGAGTGCGATTCTTTGGTAGTCTTTGCAAGCACATTAAGCATCAAACTATCAGCGTTGAAGGCTCCATGAAGCTGCTTTTAGACTTGAACTGTTACTACAATTTCATTATTTCACTCAGACAAAAACCTGTTACTCCTTATTTTGCTGCTCTTAAAGAAATTGGCCAGCTTTTTCTTATTGACGGGAAAGATGCTAAAGAGTTGGGTAAAATGTTGAGTGACATGAGTAGATTTGGAGGTATCTTCCAGCCTGAAGAAGTATTTGAATTTGCTCAAAGAAGAGAGGATTGGTTACGAGTTAAAAGGGAAGTTGAAAAAGTGATATACGGGCTCAATGCAGCAGACTGTACAATCATGTAAGCTTCTTTCTTAAGCAGACAATTCCAACCATGAAAATTAAGAAATATCAATTAGTTTATATAGTGGGTTCATAACTCGTTTTTCATCATAAATCGGCAATGCATGAAAATTTCATAAAAAAGATTAAAAATTTCGTTCATAGAATGAGTATTCGTTGGATTGGGCATTGTTGTCATCCCAGGTGACAACTAGTAAATTGGTTAATAATGATAAAGACAAAATTTAGTACTGACCTTTAAAGTGAATTCCATAACCAGGGAATTTCTGTAAATATTTATCAATATGGCCCTCTATATGAAAAGTTGCTTCTTGTTTCGCGTACATTGCCAATTCAATTTGCAATGTCTGTAAAGATTTTGGCAAGTTTTGAAAGAAAGATTCGCCAGGCATGTTAAAACCTTTGATTGTCATTTTTTTCAATTTGACGCAATTGTGATTTGTCAAAGGATGCCATGCTTTCTGAGATATTGGTGAGCGCCCTAGGAGGTGTAAATCGAATGATTCCAGTGTTGAAGGTGGAGATTGGGCTAAAGATTTCACACGTTCTGAATCTATTTCCAAAGTTAGAAGAAATTTAAGCACAGTAAAATCCAAATACGTACAAGTAAATGAACGATAACAATCGGTATATGTTACCTGTAGACGTTTGATGGGACCGAAATCTTGTACCTCAAACGGGTATTCCCAAATGCAGTTTCTCAATTTTAAGTCCTCAACTTGTGGGCATGATTGTGAGTTGTTATCTGATAGGGAGTTATTGTAGAGATCCTGCATCATTTCCTCATTTCTGACATTGAAACCCTCCAACTTTAAAGTGTTGACTTTAGTAAAATGTTTCAAATCACCAATATTAAAGAGCGGCAATTTAAGGTTATTATTATCAGGTAAACCACGGTTAGATAGGGCGACACTGGAAACGACGGAGAGGCTGGTGATGGGACAAGGTAGTCCAGAAGGAGTGCAAACATACTTCATCCAGCTTGAAGATCCAGAGGTAGCTAACGAGATTGACTTGAGATTAGGCGATAAAGAAATCAACTGTCCTAGAGCACCATTTTTGTTCCATTCACCCCAACTAGAGGGCTCACTGATGATCAAATGCGATATGAAGTTGGCTATTTGAATTTTACCAGCAGATTCTGAGTCTACCAACATATCAATCAAGTTCCAGGACGTAGAGAACTTTGAGAAAATGTCAGGTTTACACTACAAATTAGTTTCAGTGTTAGCAATACGCTTTAAAGTGCACGGATATACTAGGGTACCTAACCAGAATGGGGCGGTAACTTACAACTTCGCGCAGAGCGTTACAAGTCAGGGACAGAGCAAGGACGTCTGAATATGATTCCAGTTTCACAAAGTCGACAACGTCTTTCAGGATTTCATTTGGTAAGGATAGCAGGGTAGTGCATTCCATTGTTTCCCCAGGAGGAGAGGGAGGTAGAATTGAGTTCATATTCTTTGTGTCCATAGTCCTTGCCTTTTTCCTGTTATTGGGCAAACTCAGATCGCAATCAAGAGGGCGTTTGCAAAGCATTTAGAAGGAGGTTTTATAAGCTGGTTAATTTTGTATATGAGTGAGTTTGAGACTGTTGGTGATTGAAGAGAAGAGAAGGAAGAAGGAGAAGCTTTGAGACTGGAATTTAAAATAAACGGATGCGGTGATCCAATGCCAGTTAATATACTATTGAATTTGAAAATGACTATTTTATGAGCATGAAGCTTATTATAATATGAGATAATTGTGATAATATGTGATAATTTGTGGTAATTTGTAGTAATTTGATAATATGTGGTAATTTGATAATTGTGATAGTTTCTACTAATTTACATTAACTTCTACTAATTTAAATCAACTTCTACTAATCACATTAACTTCTACTAATTTACATAAACTCCTACTAGCTTCTACTAACTCCTACTAATTTACACTAACTCCCACTAAAATTACCCATCACTGGGAATATTAGACAAACCCAGTTTTTCTTCCTTCTGCCCCTTAGTTAACACGATATACTTATAGACATATATATATATATGTCTCAAGCTAAACCTCACTACGACTACCTATAACGTCTTCTTTTAGGTCTACGCGTAAGAAAGTAATTCTCAAATCTGAATTGTTATAGCATTAAACGGCCACGACATATCCACGATAAATACACGACTTCATTGACATAATCTCGATCTGGTGAAGCATTGACAAATATCAAAATGGCATCTGGAGCTGCTCTTACTGATGAAGAAATAAAATATATTGCAGACCGTGTAGTATACCCTTCTGCAACTTTTGATCCATCTTCCAGACTACCCTTAGTCGTCATGAACTCAACAGCTTTCCCAAAATCTCCAGACGACTACACTCCGGAACTCATGTCAAAAGTCCTCGAAAGACTGCCAAAATCAAAATACGCTCTGGTCTTCTTTGCTTGCGGTGCTCCTAACAAACCCTCATGGTCCTGGGTATCTAAAATTTACAACATGCTCGACCGTCAAGTCAAAAAGCGTGTAGATAAAGTCTACGTGGTTCACGAAAGCTGGTGGGTTCGCGGAGTAACAGAAATGTTTCGAGGTGTCGTTTCTACTAAATTCAAACACAAAATTGTCCACATTTCTAGCTTGAGTGAACTCGCAAAACACATTGACATTACAAAAATCGATATCGTGCCAGCTGTTTATTTTCACAACTTGAAAGCTGAATCGAGCATCACCATCCCTCGACATCTCTCCCCTGTGTTTGGGGTCCCATTGCATCGCAAAGGCTCTAAAGTTTTATACCCTTCAATGTGGGAAGACTGTTGCCAATATCTAAAAATTACTGGAGTGTTCACTCGCGACATTTTTCTCAAATCTGAAGATGAAGTCACAGAAATTTTACGAAGCTGTTATGACCGAGGCCAGCAGTTGGATTTGGATGATTATGGGTATGTTAAAAAATACCCTTTTGTACTCTTACTAACTCTTTTTTTTCCTAGTCCTCACCAAGCCAGTTGTATCATAAAGCTATATCTTCGTGAATTACCTAATCCTATTCTGCCAATTAGATATATACCAGTTCCTATTCAGAGCAATGCGTCATACATTCATCAAGTCTACCAGTCTCTACCATATGTTACCCAAAAGTTTTTGTCAGACTTGATTCCATTATTCATTACAATCATTGAAAACTCCGTTAGAACTGGTCATAACTGCGAATCATTATCAATTGCTTTAGCACCAAGTCTCATTGGTCGCTATGCCAGTAATAAAGATAGTATGGCCGTTGCGATAACTTATACAATGAACTTGATTACATATTGGCCTGAAGTTTCTTATCGTCTATCACAGTATTCTGGAAGTGAAAGTTCAGATTCAGAAGATGAACGACCCGTCAAAAATCATTCTGTTTCCGAACTAAATTATAATAAAAACGCATCAAGATATCAATCTTCACACCCAAATGATATTCTAGATGATAATATAGATCTCAATTATCCGCCACCAGTACCAGCAAAGAGAGTCAATAGTACTCCATTAAATAACAAGCCGTCAATTCAAGATATTCACTTCAAGTCAGTGAAGAAAACGCCCTCTTTGTTTTCAGTCCATTCTTCAGCATCATCTACACTTTCAGATCAAAAGACGTTAAGTTCAACAGACAATATTTGCACACACACTACTCAGAGTGAAGAATGTATTGCGAGATTTTCTTCAACTCCACCTCCCCCACCTAAACTCCGGAAAAGTGTATCAACTATACTTCGGCCTACAACAGCTAATTCGCATCCTCCTGTTTCCAAGTTGAAAACCAGATGTTCTTATGGTAATGATTTAAATAATCAACCCCAGCCTTCAAGCAATTCTCTCTATAAATCTGTTTCTACAAAAAGAGGAAAACTGGTTGCTGAACTGGCTAGATTGTACGAGGAAAAAAGTACTGTGTCCTCCAAAGTTTCCATTGATCTACAAAAATCTAAATCTGCTAATGAATGATTTTTTTTGCTACAAACCTGGTTTACAGATAATCTTTTTACAATCCACATTCGTTCTTTATTTTCACTCCTTTATTTATTATTCTTTTTCATCTTTTGTATGTTTGGTGAGGTTCTTTTAATATTTTCTCATCAAACAGCTCTTTTTCAAATCGCATACCTCAATCATCGTTCTTCGAATCCAAGTCAATTTGACTATATCTGACTCTTGATTGTTTGACCTGCTAAGAAAATTTGGGTCATTATTTATCATGGCATTTAACTGTAATGAAAGTTTTTGTTTCCTTAGTCTCTATTCAAGTTGTAATCTTGAACCAAAAAAACTTTAACGGTGATCTAGAAGTTTCAACAACATTATGTCGATAACAGTCAACTAGTTCATTGAATCATTTCAAAAATACTATTGGTTTTGAGTGTGCCCAATAATTCTTGAAAAAGAATTGAATTTGTAGCTCTAGATTTCACAAATGTTGTAAATAACAACTCCAAGCCCGTTTGAAGTTATAGAAATACTTCAATTTTATATTTAAAAACCAAGTCAACAGTTTTTTTTCTTTACTACACGTCAACAAAAAAATTCGAAAGAGAGCAGAATCTTAAGTCACCAAAGAAATATCAGGTTTTGAGCTGATTCCAACTTGCTTTTGCTTCATATTGTCAACTTAGCCCACATTCGCTTTAGATATTACAAGTTGAAAAATAAATAAAAATAAGAAAAAAGGAAAAAAATCAAATGTGCTTCATAATTTTTCAATGGTATAATTGCGGATGCCCAATTACATCTAATGTTGTAGCTTGCAATTATATGATTTCAACAGGAGCTTGCGCTGCTCCAATGAATGTCATTTACCAAGATTGTGTGGATTGTCGAGTTAAACCTAAAGAACCGGAACAAGGAT
The DNA here is from genome assembly GCA_003707475.1 of Geotrichum albidum. NCBI lineage: Eukaryota > Fungi > Ascomycota > Dipodascomycetes > Dipodascales > Dipodascaceae > Geotrichum > Geotrichum albidum. Next base: position 40,247 of record PPJE01000037.1, read on the forward strand.
ATCAAAATGATACTGGATACTATGCATTCCCAACTGTATAGCATCTCAAAGAAACGAAGTGGTAGCGACAAGACGCAAAAAATTCACAATTATAAGATCAAAAGTGTTCAAATTGAAATTGATTATTGCTGTTTATTGATTGATGAAATGAAATTGGAATTTGAAAAGTCTCAATATTTTCTAATTTCTTAATGTCTCATTTCTATGTCAAATCTTTTTCCATGCTTTGATATTTAGTGAATTTCAGAGCTCGACACAATCTACTTGTAATGAATCATGAAACTGCATTGTGTTTTTTTAACCTTCTATAATTTTTCCGAGAAACACAAACTAAAAGAATTCTGTTTATCCATATCTTGATATCAAATGATTAATGATTAGTTTTAATTGTTATTTTTTTTCCTTAAAAAAATAGTTTGAAATTGAACAAGGTACTGGTATTCAAAAGCTGATTTCACGGTCTATAATGTATTAAAAGATTTTCTTAAAATTTTTATCAAATTTTGTGTTTGACTAGCTAACTTGTCAGTTATTCTTTAATAAGTTATCGTCAGTGTGAATGAACAAATTAATTTTTGAATTGATTTTAGATATACACCAGTTGTAGTCCAAACTTTTTTCTAGTATTATTTTCAGTGAAGCTGCATTTGCTTCAACGATCCTGAGTTTCAAAATGGATCGGCTCACTTTAGAATTGAAAATGCATACACTTGATTTCAAGAAAAATATCACACTGCTTTTCAATAGATTACGGCAATAATACAAAAACTTCGACTATCGTGAAAAGACTTTTCTTGGAGTCAAGTAAAATTTTCAGTTCAAATCTAGGTAAACTTGATAAATGACTCGACTTTCGATTGCATATGGTGTGCAAATCTCTACTTCGTGCAATATGGACCAAGCTACATTACATTGACAAAATAACTTGTGAAAATATTATTCAAATCAATAACACTTTGCGATTACAAAAAATATTGGAACACCAAAACAGTAATGAAGAGTCATTAAAAGCCTAGTATTGTCAAAAGTCAGAAGTCGTACTATTAAAGTACAACCTCTATAATTATAAGAATTTCCCATTTGTTTCTTAATACAACAGCTTTCGCTGGGTGGTTCAAATTACTTTAATTTGAGGTGAGGTAGTGCTTTGGAGTCCCGCCTTGTGCTACCCATTGTAGCAAGAGGTACCGCGTTAAAAACCATTATGGAAAACCCACGGTGAACGATAACCCCCTTAAACGTTTAGCAGTGACTTGGAACCTTAGTCCCAAGCCTTGAGAAAGGCTACAGTTGCCTGCAGACCTTTCAAGGTATTGAGTAGTTTAGACAAGTCTAAACTTGGTGATATCTCTTTAAGAATTGCCCGTTGTCTATCATAGACTGGACATTCCTTAATGATGAGTGTGACGGTCTTCTCCGGATCGCCACATTTGCATCCGTATGTGTCTTGTTTGATGTCAAACCTCTTGTAGTATCCGCCTATTTGACCATGACCAGTTCGGAATTGAGTGATCTTGCTCATGATGGCTCGAGATTCGTGTCTTAGTACGTTTTTGGTAACAAGCTGAGAAACTTTGTTTTTGCATTTGGCATCTGGAACTAGGTTTCGATACCATTGACATTTGGTTCCATTATTGTTTTGACGTTGCCAATTGTCCAACATGAATTGAAGTTCGATTTTTGCAAGTGATTTGCGCTTTTTCCAAATTTTTGTGACTGGATTTAGATATTGGATTCTTTCATTTTCGTCCGCCCATGGGGGGGTGTACTTCAATATCAAT
>PPJE01000037.1:42127-137259 GCA_003707475.1 Geotrichum albidum
AGTTGCTGATCTTTGTATATGCTTTGTACATTGGCGATTCAAATTCACGATAGAATGACAATTGCCTAATTGGGTTGGTGATATTTAGTCCATATCTTACTCTTATCATTTTTTTCGCTGTAGCGCGTTCCAGTTCCATTGTGAACGGAGGGATTCCAGTTTCTAGTTCCATTGTCTCGATAGGAGTGGTTTTAAACGCTAAAGACATCGGACTTAGACTGTCTATTTTCTATATGATCTATATTATCTTGATATTTTATCGTTTCAACAAGGAGGTCCCTTGGCCCAGTTGGTCAAGGCGTGGTGCTAATACTAAAGTTAAAAGCTAAGTTTACGCCAAGATCAGCAGTTCGATCCTGCTAGGGACCATTTTTTTTGCATTAATAGATTTTTTATAGATAGATACAATTTAACCAAGTAAATACAAATTGTTTCATTTAACGAACTTCTCTACAGTTTTTTTGAGTAACGTTTGGAAATTTGATTTTTTTTACTAAAAAACTTGCAACCGTCTATTGGAAGTGTTTTCTTAAATTTCCATGTAAGAATTAGAGAATCAATAGAAAAAAATTTCAGTTAAGAAACTAAAATTTTACAGCTAAATTATTTTGATAAGGTGAGGTTTTGAGTAATTTTGAAAAAATTAGAACTTGAATCGAAATCAAGAAGATGAATTTATGTATTTAAGAAGCGCTTCAAACTTCAGTTTCCAAGAATTAACCAACTAATTGAAGTTGTTTTAAGCAATATGGCTATTTACATCAAAAGAATATTCAGGTGCATTCCTAATATTTCTATTTTTACTGAAAGAATTTCGACTATCAAAAGGGAAACGAGAACTGAAAAGCCAGTTTGCCCGAAAAAAACATGCAAGAAGCGATTTTCAACTCAATGATTGTTGAGTCTCTTCTAGATTCATGCGTGTCTGAAAAATTTGGTAAAGATTTTATTCAATTCTAAGAATCTTTGAATTTTTAAACATGTCCAAATGAATCAGCAAAATTATATTCGAGTTTTGGCTTTACTTTTTTGAAAAATATTATCTGATAAAAAATTAATGAATCTGGCTCCAACTTATCATATCAAAAAAGGATTGATATATATATACATGTATATGAGGTCAAAAATAAATTGTGATATTTGTTTTTATTCAAATATAGCTAATATATCTCATTAAAACTCAGAAATTTCAACATGATAAAAAGTTGTACGTGGCTTTTGTAAATTTTAAAAAAAAATCCATCTCTTTCAATTGTAAAATATTGCTATTCTAATCACTTGTAAAAAGTTTTTATTGAGACAAGAAAAATTTGACAAATTTTGTTGTATGTTAAATCAATTATAGTGAACGAAGTACTTATTTGTGAATATCAAGAATTTGAGAGTTTTTTTAAATTGATATGCAAGAGTAAAAGATATAAGCACTCAAAAATTTGTGAACAGAATGAGAAAGTAGAAATAACCTGTCAGAATTAATAAAGATTCTATAAGCTCCATTATAACGAAAAGCTCATCGCTTTCTAAATTTTGAGAATTTCTGCAAATTTTACAACCAATTTAGGTGATTGGATATAGTGCAGAATAGTTAATGTTTAGAAGTATACTATTTTGGTGGCATTATTTAGTTATGGCTTGAAAAAGAACAAATTTACAATATTGAATCACATATGATTTAGCATTTTTCGATAATAAAGCCTACGAGTGCTATTATTTTAAACAAGCGTCTAATTAAAGGACATGCTTGGTAAATATTTCTTAAATAAGCACATTTGAGAGCCACTGGAATAAAATTTGAGTGAGATCAATACAGGACGTAAAAATGATCAAGAGGAAGGATTCACATATTTTTTCAGCTCTTACAACTTGAAGATAATCAGTTGTTTAACTCAGATAATTAAAGGGCCTCGATCGATACTTCAAAAGAAGCTGAAACATCCCAAGTTAAACTTCATTATGACCTGCAGTACAGGCGATCATTTTTACAATCCTAGTCTTTGGATTGACAAAATCCATGTCAAACATATGACACATTAATATCTATCATAACAAAACTTAATATTGCACTTTTTTTCAATTAAATTCAAAATTATTTTTTATTTTAGTAATCAATTTTAAATCGAGTAGGTTTCCGCTAAAAGTTTTGAGCTGTGTGAAAACTAATGTTTTCCGTTGAAGGTATTGAAAAATCAATTTTTTTTCAATGGAAATTGACACATAAAAAGGTACGACACCAGCAGGACTCGAACCTGCGCGGGAGAATCCCAAAAGATTTCTAATCTTTCGCCTTAACCGCTCGGCCATAGTGCCTAATTACAAAAATTTTTAAAACATTTTACATATTATAATGATGCGGTCAAAAAACAAGTTGCGTCTCAAGTTCTAAGTCTTAAGAGGGTTATTGCTCACCGTGGGTTTTCCATAATGGTTTTTAACGCGGTACCTCTTGCTACAATAGGTAGCACAAGGCGGGACTTCAAAGCACTACCTCACCTTAAATTAAAGTAATTTGAACCACCCAGCGAAAGCTGTTGTATTAAGAAACAAATGGGAAATTCTTATAATTATAGAGGTTGTATTTTAATAGTACGACTTCGTCGTCCTATATAGTGAAAATTGTTATATAAAGCGATAAGTATTTGAATAGTTAAAATGAATCTATCTATCTATCAAGTTCTAAGTCTTAAATAATTATTTAAACATTTCAGGTTTCCTAGAAAAATTGTTGGAGGGTTGAAGTTCACAAAAGTGTAAACTCTGGGAAATGATGGCAAACTGAACAAGTATGAAAATTTAAATTGCTAACAGTTAACTTTTTGATGTGCACGTAGCAATAAAAATTAAAAAGCAAAAATCGCAAGTAAACGTTGAGAGCGATATTGCAGTTGTCTAGATGGAAATGATAATTAGCCCTGAGTGGTAAACAGAATCTTTAGAGAAGGATAAAAGTAAATGTATAGAACAACACATACATTGTTTCAATTAAATTGCTGAAAAGTTCAAGTACACGTATGTTTTAACTACTTTGCTACAGTTTCTCTTATTATTATATATCTGACCTAACTCAACTTGATTCTTAGTGATTCGTCTAAAACTGGGTGATCAAGTGATTTATTACTGCAACATGCTTTTCAACACACAAACTTGTTGTTTACTTGAAAAAACTTCCTGGCTATTTTTTTGGTTAAACTCAACCTTCTTATGAAATCCAACAACAATGAATTACAAATTTAGAGAATAAGACTTGGAACATAAACCAAAAATTTAAAGATACAATTCTAATTTCTCTTGTGTGGTGCAACATTAATCAGTCCGATATAGTGTAACGGCTAGCACGGTTCGCTTTCACCGAGCAGTTCGGGGTTCGATTCCCCGTATCGGAGTAATCTTTTTGAGAGACGTGAGTGCTTTCAATTTTTGTATTTTCTCCAATTTTTCAAAACATGGGGTAAGTTTTTATAGTCGCCCAGTTGGGAGAGTAGATACTCGGCGGCTAGATTCTTGGATCTTATCTAAATGCGGTCTGAAAAGAACTAGGTCACATTATATTCTCGACGCAGCTGAGAATGTTAAGATCTGCTGGCCGCTTCTAGCCGAGCATTTTGTAGGAACATCAAGTATGGTGGGGTAGGCCGCCGAGGTACGAATATAAATATTTCCATTGTTGCCATTTAAACTTCTTCTTCTCACACTCACAAAATTCGAGAAAACTTAATATGTCAATAACTCTTGCTGATTACTTGGTAAAGCGATTGGAACAAATCGGAATCAACCATATCTTTGGTGTTCCTGGTGATTTCAATTTAACTCTGTTAGATCATATCGCTGATCAAAAATGGATCGGTTGTTGCAATGAATTGAATGCTGCTTACGCTGCTGATGGCTACGCAAGAGTAAAACAGCATCCTGCTGCTCTAATTACCACATATGGCGTTGGTGAACTGTCTGCTATCAATGGAATCTCTGGATCTAACGCTGAACAGGTTCCTATCATTCATATCGTCGGTATGATTGCCCGTGCTGTTCAAGAAAAACAATGGATAATTCATCATTCTACTATCGGTAAAGATGGAAAAACTCCAGATTTCAACGCTTACTACAGAGCAGGTGAACCATTTTACGTTGCCCGTGAAATTCTGTGGACTGTTAGTAAGGCTGCTGCACAAATTGACTCGGTAATTGAGCAGGTTTGGAACCAGTCATTACCTGGATATATATGTGTCCCGACTGATATGGTAAACGTTATGGTAGATGGAAATAGATTGAATATCCCATTAAATTTGGAACCCAAAAATAAGAGCGCTGCAGAGGAAGATAAAATTGTTGACTCTATTCTGAGTAAGCTGTACGCTGCCAAAAACCCTGTCATACTGGCTGATGTCGTGACTTCAAGACACCGTGCTGATGGATTGGTCAAACAACTAACGGACAAGACTAAAATTTGGAGTTACGTAACATTGTTAGGAAAGGGAATCATTGACGAATCAAATGAAAATTTTGTTGGAGTGTATAACGGTGTCTTATCAGACAAGGGAGTTCCAGAAGCTGTCCATTCATCAGATTGTGTTATCAATTTTGGCCCGCTGCTAACAGATTCTAATACTGGTGGTCATACACGTGATATCAAAGATGAGAATGCTGTTCTGTTTTATCCAAGTCATGTACAAGTTGGATCAGAGATTTACGAAGGTTATCATTTCTATCCTATTTTGAAGAAACTTGTGGAGAGAGTTGACGCTTCAAAGCTTCAACCAAGACAGTCTAAACCAGTAACTTCAGCTGTTTCGGATAAACCTGTAACTAATACAGACTTATCTGTCGCCAAATTGGTGAAAGCAGTGTCTAACTACATTAAGCCTGGCGATATCATTGTCTCTGAAGTTGGTACTATCCAATTTGCATCAGCTGACTTGACCTTTAAAGAGAACAATGCTCTTCTTACTCAAGTGTTTTATTCATCAATTGGAAATGCTTTACCTGTAGCATTAGGTGCTTCAATAGCTGGACGTAGAGTCATTTTACTTGAGGGTGACGGATCTGCTCAAATATCTATTCAGGAGTTGGGTACCATGGTCAGACACCAACTCGATATCACTGTATTCCTACTTAATAATGAAGGCTACTCAATTGAACGTGCAATCTGGGGTCCTGATCAAAAATATAATGATATTTGTCCTGGCTGGAATTGGACAGGATTATTGAAAGCTTTTGGTGGAACAGACGCTACATCAGCTTCAGTCAAGGTAGAGACACAAGCAGAATTGGTTCAAGCAATAAAGAATTACAATGAGTTGAAAAAAACAAGGCTGATTGAAGTTATTTTGGATCCAAAAGATTACCCATGGAGACTTGAAGAACAAGTGGTGATTATGGGTGGTAAAAATCTTCAAGTGATTAAAGAATACGCTGAAAAAAACAACCACAAATAAGCTCTGACTACAGAATTTAAGATATATATTATTAATAAAGTTCATAATTAGGCTGTTATCAATCGTTTTGTTTCCTGTTTTTTTTGTTACTCTCAAGCTTTACAATCTCATTTCTAAAGTAGGATCATAGTCTGGGGGAAGTTTAGTTACTTCAAGGCTGCCATTCTCATGGATAATGCTCCCGAAATCTGATATCCATACGTGGGCATATCCTGATCTCACATCATTCACTTGATCTTGTGAAACTCCAAGCTCATCTCTAGGAATCCAAACACAAGGTCGTGAATTTCTTACAGCAGGATGATGAAAAGCTCTGGAAATTAAGTGCTCTCTTTGTTCTATCGTTAATAGATCAAAAGAAGTTGTTGTGCTTGCAGATGCTTCTTCATCAGGGAGGGAATGAAAATGCCGTCGCTGATTATGAATATTATGTCCTGGCGATAATATTTCTGTCAATGTTTGCAAACTTCTTTTTCGTCTTGTAGGGATCCCTGATAAGTATCCTGGACCCGTTGCAGTAGAAGTTGCCAATCCTGAATCTTCGTCTTCCTCTGGTATTTTTTCCAGAGTATTATACTCTTTATTTGCAAGTTGTTCTAGACCTGTTGACAAAGGAATAAACTTGGTGACTTTCTTGAAAATTTTGCATAACCTATAATGAAATATCACAGTAGCTATCAGTACTAATACCATGATTGCAGTGTGGACAAGACAAATAGCATGGCCAGTCGTGTTTTTGGCCATGATGAAAATCCCTATCATGCATATTTCAAGACAATAAACACCCAGCATCAAATGAAAAATTGCAGTCGGGTAAAAGCTTCCTAATGAATCGAATCGTGGAACTGGATTAGAGTAAATAGTTAGATATGAATTCACCACATTGATAAATTCCAAAAACTTACGCACTATTGCAATACATTATCCGGTATCTGTATGCTCCATACAAAATAGAAAACGCGATTGTACCAAATATATTAATCATTGGTGCCACGGCTGAATATACCATTCCAACTACTGCTAAAATTGTGATACCTGGATAAATTGATCCCCAGTCTAATTCAGAAGCATCCGTTAACCGTTCATACCTATCCCTTGGTGTTTTTTCTGTGAATTTTTTGGTAACAAATCTTTTAATTAGCTTTTGACTTTGCATCAATGCATCACCAGACATGGTCAGTCCTTGCAAAAATATGTATGAGTAGAAGAAATTGGCACCTTTGGGAACATTATAAGCCAGTAATGTTAGCATTGTGAAGGGGAGATGTACTACTTGGAATACAACTGCAATCATTCCTCTTGAAATTGCAACAACTAAAAAGACTTGAATGAATAGAAAAGGAAACATGTAGCTTTGAACATCCCCCTTTTCTCCACTCTTTGTAGCAAATCCTTTCATTCTTGACAAAGCTCTAAATACCAAAGGCGCTAAACACATCATGACTGAAATAACTATTGTTGGCATAACACTATTAACCATTATTCTCAATCTAGCTGGAACTCTGTTCATCCAAGAAAGGCCAGGTACCAAATCAGGTAGGAAATCCCATTGACTAAGAACGGCAAGAAAAGCTACCGGGAATGTCCATCCAATAATGATAACAATATTAATTGCTGTCGCTACAACTTTTCTCCAAAATAAGTCTCTCCAACCCAAAGCTAAGTTATTCCATAGAACATCTCTTGGATCAATTTCTAAAGCCGTCATATCAATTAGCTGATGATTTTCAAAAATTACTGCTTGACAAGCAATGTGAGCTGCAATCTGCTTTTTGAATTGAACAAAACATGAATTTAAAAGTGGAAAAACTTTGTAATTATCTTGAAGTTGGTGAATTTCCAGATTTAGTCTATTAAGTTCTGCTTTGTGCCATGTTAACGCATCAATACTGGGCGATAAGAAAGGAATCTTAATAGGGATTCCAAACGGTTGGAATCTAGGAAGCAACACTCTGGGTAACTCACTCTTACTAAGATAGTTTCTGTAATGCTGCCCAGGAAGCTCTAATATTGTTTTAGGGTCATCAAATTTTGTTAGCGAACTATCAGGGCTCAGCATGGCAGTTGTAACAATCTTTGCAGTTTTAGCTACAATTTTACCCACTAATGATCCGCCTAAACCTTTTTTTTGACAGTCTTTCACAATTTGAGTTTCGATTCTTTCTAATCCTTTCAAAACGCCATCTCGTTCTTTCATTTTTTCAATAAGGGTTCCATAATCCCTATTCATCCAAACCTTTTTAACTCCTCCACCTGGTAACAATCCCCGAAACATTTTTTCAATTTTTTCCTCATCTTTAAATTCTTTTGGAATACCTCTAAATAACACTGTTCGCGCACTTGCTGTTAACTTGTGATCTGGATTTGTCATTACTCCTCGTTTTGTAGCAACATATCTTCCCAGTTCTGTCTGTATCATATAGCACAAGAAGGCTACATAAACTGTTACTAGTACAAGGTGTGCAGTTAATCGGCCTGCGTTATCTGCAGACACGTTAGAAAAAGTCAGCATATCCAAACGAAACTCTGTTTGCTCAGTTATTTCAGGTGGATTAGCAGGTCCTGAGAGATAGTGTAAAGGAAGTAAAACTGGAGCCATAAGACTTGAGCCTACTCCATACATGATAAGAATCATTTTTAGATATCTGAGAAAAAATTCATCTTCCAAACAAGACACTTCACCTTCCTTCAACATGTAAATGTCAGGTAGACGTTTTCGCAAAGCTAAAAAGGTGAGTAGCTGAGCTCCAAAAATACAAATTGCAGCAACCAAGGAACTGATAAATGCTGCAAGCGTTTGACCTTGTGTCGCATGCGAAGCCCCAGGTCCAAGAGGAGGCATTTTCTTGTAGTTTTATTGTTGGCCAATTAATGGAATTGAATAATAATGTAACATCAAGAAAAGAAGGTGTGCGATCTGATTGGAAAAAGATGAATGATATTCAGTTTACGCAATATAGATATAGTTGTACCACATTTTCAGTGAGAAAAAACACAAACAAATAAGGTGTCATAATGATACATTGGTTCAAGAATAACTTTGGACATGCTATTTGAAACATGATGAACCTTTATCTTGAAAATTGGAAAAACATTTGTTTTAAACTTGACTTTTTATATTGAAGATTTGAAGTTTATGGGCGCAAATGTAGATACCAGGAGAAAAATGTCAACATGATTCAGTTCTACTGAAATATTTCACTTGACATGCAAGATATCTAAAACCTGGATCACAAACATCCTATTCAAACTCAAATATGGAGCCACGAAAATTAAAAAAAACACGATTGATAGAACTTTTTACAAACCAACTCTGTCATTTTTTTTCTATTTCACAAAGCTCAGAAATATGAGGCCCAAGATAAAAACTAATATTGCACAGAAACAAAATGTGCCTTGAACCTTATCAAATAAAGGGAACTAAAGTTAAGGAACAAAAACCTTATTCTTATTTTTCAGATTTGTGTAGAAAATTGAAAAAAAACTAAAATGATAAATAACAAAAATACAACAATACAAGGAGCTTCAAATAACCAGCGAAATCCTTAAACCAAGATTAAACAAACAAACAAACAAACAAACAAAAATCAAAAAATTGAGTAGTATCAACAAATCATTATGATAAAAATGATAAGTTCACCATCTTGCAGTTCAGTAATGAAACAAAGTGATGAGTGTAGATAAATAAATTAATGGCTGAATGGTTAAAGACAGAAAACATCTTGCCCAACCATATAGGAAGCCTGCTCCATTCGGTTCAGCATTGCAAATTTAAAGGCATCTCTGGCATCTGCTCTGATTCCAATTTCTTGTCGTTCTCCAGCCGTTTCATCATCTATTATAGAAATAGGCTTATCTTTGAGCTCTAATTTAGACTTTTCCTGAATCAGTTCTGGAAAGATGGAGTCAAACGAAGAAATGAGTGGGTTAGATTTCAATGCTGATCCATGTGGACAGTTAGTTTTTGAAAAAACTGAATGAATCGGTTGACTTGTGGGAGTAATAGGTGACAATCCATAATTGGGACTATACTCTGAAATGGACTCAATTGAGTCTCGTGTAAAATGTGAAGGAGTCATGATATTCATGAAAAGTTCTTGATTAGAAGATAACTTTTTAGTTGAGTTGAGTTGAGTTTTTCTTGCAGGAAAAGATTGTGTAGATTTAGAATGGTCTTTGCTAAATTCCTTGATTTCAGCTTTACCAGTTTGTTCGTTAACAAACAAGCTCAATCGTTTTAACGGTGCAGTAGCTGAAGGAAATAAGTTTTTAAATCTCAGTCTTCGACTAGCAACTGACTTGCTATGAGCCTCTGAGCAGTAATCCATAGAATATGCCATGCAAAGTTTCTTTGATATTGGAGTAGCTGGTTCCAATTTGCGACGCCTTTTTAAGCCAACGGGACTATTTTCTATTTCATCCTTGTCTTCCTCTGCAGCATATCGGTTTTTACGTGAAGAAGGAGTTCCTCTACGTGCCAGAGATTCAAAGTCAAGTTTTAAGAATGCTTTTGAGCTTTCGTCTTTTCCAATTTGCTTTGGGGGTACACTAGCACTGCTATAAGGTAGGAGTTGAGCGACACCATTGACAGTGAACACTGGAGACGTGCGAAAGCCTTGAAACAGTGGTGAAGATTGAATAATATTAGAAAACGCAGTTTGGCTTTTTGGAGTGCGTGGGTAGTCAATAAATTCAGTGGTCGGGTCAACAAAGAACGGGTCGACACTTGAAGAGACGGTACGATGAGGGGGAGTTTGTATAGATGATTCAGTAATTTCAGAGAGTACTTTACGCGTAGGAGTGGAAGGATTCAAGGCTACTTGAGATGAAGGAAGATCAGGAAAGATGACAATATTTTCAGTAGAGATACTGTTTGATGAATTGGTAGAAGATGATGTATAAAATATTTCCTCAAAAGGCTCGCCTAATAAGCCAGTATCTAAAAACATAATCACAAACGATGGAATGAAAGAAACAATAAAAGAAGAAAAATAAGAGCAGGTTTAAGAGAATAAATACGTTTTCTGATTGGATTGGCAGCAAGATAAAACGCGTCTGAAGAGGTTTTTTCTTTTTTTTTTTTTTTTCAGTTAACCCAATTCCCAGGGCAACTAAAACCAATAGCGCGAAGGTTTTGACTTTAGCGGACAAAAATTCACACGCCGCATATTCAACTAAAATGACAATATTGGCCCTTAATTCAATAAGCAAGAATTAGGCGTATTGGTTAAGAAAGATTTGAAAAGTTGGTGAAGCTAACCGCGACCCCTTTTTTCGTGTTTTTCAATTAAGCCTCAATTAGGTATTGTCCTGACAACGTGTACGTGACGCGATTTATAAATGACGCGTATTTCAATTAGTTTTCCTAATCGGGTTTGTAGCAATAGATGGCAGTTGCAAGTAAACATTACTGTTTCAATAACAAATGGTTAAGGTCAACAGAGCCTAAAAGTAACAAGACGCAAATTGAAAAGCCAATTAAACAGTGGAGGTTGGTTTTTAGTGCATGTGGACTGGAAAGTTTTTCAAGGCTTTGTCTTTTGTGATATTGAGTGGAAAAGCAGCCACCATTATCAAGAACTTTGAATTACTGGAGATTGTGATTTATGCAGTCTACGAGTGCTAATTCTGTCAAGTCAAGTTGATTGTTTATGGGGAGATCAAGACGTAAATAATTCATGAATCATGGATGATGGATGATGGATGATGGATGATGGATCAATATCATGAAAATCATTTAGAGTTGACATTTTTAGGTTAGTTAAGGTGCTAATATCTTATATTGACTATTGATGCTACAGCAAAATTTCAGATATAAAATGTTGTCATAGATTTGCCCAAGTTTTCAGGTGGAAAGCAGCTTTTTGAAGCTATTTCGTAATTGTTTTCTTTTTAAATACACATGCTCATGCACATTAGTACTTGTCAATAATAAGTGTCAATGATTAGTACTTGTCAACTATGAGTACTTGTCAATGATTAGTACTTGTCAATGATTAGTACTTGTCAATGATTAGTACTTTTCAACTATTAGTACTTGTCAATGATTAGTACTTGTCAATGATTAGTATTTTTCAACTATTAGTACTTGCCAATCATTCACACTCAACAACCATTTACACTCAACCATTTACACTTGTCAACCATTTACACTTGTCAACCATTTACACTTGTCAACCATTTACACTTGCCAAACATTTACACTTGTCAACCATTCACACTTGATGCAGAAATCAATTGATCAACTGAATATTACGAAACTTTGACAATATTATTTGAAAACTAATTTAAAACTAATCAACAAACCAGATTATTATTTCTAAATTCAAACCCATTAAACCAATGAAAATTTGGTTATGAGCAAACACAAATCTTCACAAAACCGCAACCAATTGACAACATTTCAAACAATTAAGTCTACATAAATTCCACAATACATACAAATGTAAGGCTTAATTTGATTTACTAGTAAACGAAAAAAAAAAGCCTTCTCAAGTGTGTATTAAATTACAGGATTCCATATTTAAATTGTTTTAATCCATCGTAACGGTCTCAAGTAGCTCGCTGCTCAATCTCTCCCATAACACCTTCTACAATACTATTAAAGCCCTCTGGATTATCCAAAAACACATGATGTCCCGCATCCGCAACTAGCTCAAAGCGTGCCTTTTCTCCAATTGTATCGCATGCCTCAAGGCCACCTTCAAAATCCATCCAGTCATTCTGGCCATACATCCATACTGTTTCACACCCAATCTCTTTGACTCGCTCCACGATAGGATATCGCGCATGCGCGCCTGGTGCCAACACATAATTCAAAGCATACTCCCCAGATCCTGGAGCATTGAATATAGAATAAACATAACGATGCATCGCCTTGGCTTCCTCATCAGGTAAATGGGCAAAACGTCTAGCAGTCCACCCAGAGACTACTTTCGACCCAAGAGGACCGGTCCGGCGCACCAAGAAGAAAGGTGACACATTTTGCTCCCAAAGATAATTGAACCATTTAGGGATTTCAACAGACGTCTTGGGAGGACGAGTACAGCCATTCGAGGCTTCTTTATGTGACAATGCAAAAGGACTTTTAGGCACACCAGCCGGCGAAACTAGCACAAGCTTTTGGAGGCGGCCTGGGTATTTGATATCGTAGGCAACAGCCATATAAGCACCCATTGAATGAGCAACAAGAGTGAACTGGTCCAGGCCACGTGCTTTACGCCAGGCTTCAAGAGAATCAGTAAAGAAGTCCTCAGCCTCTGCAACTTTAGCATAGGGATCTTTAGCATTAACAGTAAACTTTGGACGAGCAGAGCGACCGTACCCCAGTAAATCAATGGCATGTAAACACCATCCTTTACGACTAGAGAGCTTTTCCAAGTTTTGGTAGTAGAAAGCTAGGCCAGCACCGTAGCCGTGCAATAAAACCAGATCGTGCTTTTTAGGTTCACTAGTTTGTGAGATTTGGAATTCATTAATCCACTGACCGTTGCCAATGTCAACTTTCAAAGAAGTAGCAGTTCTAATATGATCAGGATTAGGATAGAATGGTAGGAATTTGAGTACATCCTGTTCAGCCTGCTCCAGGTTGTTTCTTACTGTCCAATGACGGTAGGCTTCTGAGAATGGTAGCGGGAAAGTGTCTGAGAAGAACTTTGTAAAGGGGATACCTGTACTTGGTGGGTTTGATTTAACATTTCCAAACTCTTCATCGAATGCTTTGGAGCCAGAAGATGTAGATTTTCGTTTAGTGAATACCGAGTCCAATCGTACGCTGGAAGAAATGTCCAGCGCTGATTGGGAGGACGAGAACTGGCGAATGCAAATGCGAAGTAGTTGAGGTGCGGTTGGCACAACAGAACTACTGCTAGACAAGATTAGTTGTGAAATTGTGTAGATTGTTACTGACGGTGCGAAAGTTGGTGATGCAAAAAAGTCTCCAAAGACTCCTGTAGGCTGGTGATTTGGAGGTTAGTTAGAGAAGGAAGAAAGTGTTCGAGAAAAAAGATCTTGTATTTAGAATTTTGCATTAATTAGCATAAATTATTTTTTCACGCTTTAATATTGTGTTGAGAGTCAAGAATTTAACTTTGATATTATGTTGATATTATGTTGACAGTCAAAAATTCATTTTTTCACGGTTTGATATTATGTTGACGGTCAAAAATCTAATTTTTGTTGTGAACTTTCCTTCACCAACAAATTTTACATCACATGACAGTTTCTGTGGCAACTCATTTTTCTTTTGTTTGTGTCACATGATGTTGTTTTTGTTTATTACGTAATAATGACATCATAGAAGTTGTGGCCAATGGGAGGGGGGGTGTCGCAACCTGGTCATGTGATTTACACGTGGAGGCGAGATAGCTGTGTTATACAAGGGATTGTGTGGCAACACACGTTTTGAAAATCCGAGGTTTTAAAAGAGGTGGTCATGTGATTTATTTTTGCGTGTGATTTTGTGATGGGTGGAGAATTATGTCGGGTTTTGATTGTGTGATGGAAAATTATGTCATAGATGGTGTTTTGATCATGTGATGAGTAGGGTCTGACATTTTTTAATTGGGCAGGGGTTACATTGTGTAAAATGACTTGAGTGAAAAGATTGATTATGTAATGAATCATGCAAAAATGATTATATAATAAGCTATGCAGGATTATATAAAAATGAAACTCATTAGTTAAGCAGGGTTTGGTGTCTGTAAACTTGATACAAACCAAACTTCAATCACACGTGACCATGATATTTTTGATACCAATTGAACAGGTTGGTGAGTCGCACAACAGCGTCTGCCTCAGTATAAACAAAGGGCCTTTAGCAGAAACAAGATTGAGTGCAAGATGAGTTACAGTGATGATGATTTTGACATGTCTGCCGAGGAAGACGTAAGTGCTTTATTCAATTGATATCAAACTAACAATCTGGATACAGTTTGACGACTTTGATGAGTATGAGGAGCAAGATGATGAAGAAGAAGAGAATGCAGAAGTTGATACGGTGAGCACTAAATAACAACTTTTTGTGTAAGGTACTAATCATTTGGACTGTAGGAAAATTTGTATTATACTGGCAAAAGTGAGTTTATCGTACTTGGTGATTTAAGAATACTAATGGTTTTATAGCACAAAAGGAAGACGATCTTCAAACTGCATTTCAAACTTTCCAGACACTGAGAGATAAAGATCCTCTGTCGCCTTATGCATTCAAATCTCTCAAGCAACAGCTTAAAATCTCAAGACCAAATGTTCCTGAAGATCTTTTTATTCAATTTTTAAATGCTTTAACAACTACATCACCACCTTCCTACGCTGAACAATCTGGCATTCATCTAATTGACCATCTTATCCGTGCTAAAAATGCTGTAGAGCTTTTCCGGCTCGCTATCGAGCACTCTAGTCTCCCACACCGTGTGCGTGATAAAGCTCGCTTAGCTCTCAGTGACATCACGCCTGACACTGTTGAAGCTATGAAAGTCCTGGAAGGACTCTCAGGCCTCGAGGCTCATGCCCGACTGCTTCCATTACACTTTCAGCAGGCATCAGTTTCTACTTCAGAAGCTAACTCATCGCTAGCACAGGTCAAATCTCTGCTAGCACAGGCTAAAAGCGAAATTAGCACGGGTGGTGTAGGCGCACACCCCCGCATTCTTGGAGTAGTTCATGAAATTTCTGGTCGAGTACATATGAGTCAAAGGCAATGGGAGAGAGCTCGTGAAGACTTGTTTTTGGGATTCAAGTATCTGGAAGAGGCAGGTTCACCGAGACGAGTGGGAGCATTGCGGGCTTGGATAGTCTGTTGTGTGCTAGGTACTGAGCTAGTAGATCCTTTTGGATCCAGTGAAACGCGTGGATATAAAAACGATCCTCGTCTTGAAGGTCTTGCAAAGATTGTAAGGGCTTTTGAAGATGGAGCTGAAGTGAGCAAAACTGAGATTGAACATATTTTAAAAGAAGCCGGACTGCAGGAATTCGTGAGAGATATCATGAGAGGATTACAGAGTCTTGTAGTGGCGCGATTAACAGGTTCATATTCAAGAATCAAAATGGAGTATGTAGCAAACGTTATGGGGGTAGATATCAAAGAAGCCAGAGAGGTGGTTATAAAAATGATTCTAGATGGACATCTTAAAGGTAGTATTGATCAAGTAACAGGATGTCTACAGGTGGATGAAGGCAATTGTAAGACGTTAGCTCCTGTGCTTGGAGTCAATAATTTACCAAAGATTACTTTTCCTGTCGGTAGCAGGACTTCTGGCCCTTCCAATGGACCGGGTAGGGAGCTCAAGCGGGACAAGGCATTCATTGTGGGCCAAAATACATATCCATCGCGGTACAAAAATATAGCATCTAAATCCGGTAAACCTGAAGGACAAGAATCTGAAATCAAGAACGATGGATTAGAAGGTGAATTACAGGAATGGAATTTAATGATTCAAAAGATGCAAAACCTTTTACATTATCAAAGTTGAGTTTCAAAGTGAAATATTTGAGATTGGATGACTCTATTAAAATTTCATAAAAAACGGATTATACCAAAAAAAAACAGAATATACAAATGTGAGCGTAAATAAATCATGGAAGTGCTAAAAAAGAAATAGAAAGCTGAGAGCAAAATGGTTTGAGCATGAAAAATGAAAAGTGAATCTATCCGGATTTCTCCAGTACAATAGCAGCGCGAGGGATTTCATTGGAGCTACCACTGGCACTACATTCGGTCATTGCAATGCCTTCATGAACTACGGGAGCTTCAGAAACGACAGTTGCAGTTGGAGCAGTCCATGCCAAGTAGTCTCTTCTTACCTCAACGTAATCATAAGCGAATTCACCAATTTGATCATCATCAATACCTCTCAATTCTCCATCTTCAGATGTACGAAGTTTGCATCCAGGAATGTAATTAATGGCATATCCAATTAAGACAGTCATGAATAAGGTGTATCCGCAGCAGGCACAAATGTAAGCAAATTGCTTATAAAGTTGAGCCCAGTTATGATTAAGCCAGCCACCATTGTGGTCAGTTGTATTATCAAGACCAATAACCCAGTCAGCAGCAAATAAAGCATTGAATAAAAGTCCTACAATACCAGCAACACCGTGTTCAGCAAATGTATCCATGGAATCATCGACGTGAATAATGTACTTAATTTTGGTTGCAAAATTACAAACAGCACACGCAACAACACCAAGAATTACACTGGCCCACAAAGGAATTACACCAGAAGCAGGAGTAGCAGCAACAAGCCCAGAAATAATACCTGAACAAACAGCAACCGTTGACCATTTTTTCTCTAATCTGAAATCAAGTAAACACCAAGTCAGAGCACCAAAAATGGCAGTCAAGTTTGAGTTAAAAACACTGTAAACGGCTCTCAAATTAGCAGCACCTGCGGAACCTCCGTTGAATCCAAGCCATCCAAACCAAAGCAAGACAGTACCGAGGGTGACTAATGAAACATTATGAGGTCTAAAATTTAAAAGCTGCTTGTCCTTACGACGTCCAAGGGCCAAAGCATATCCGAGACCTCCCACACCGGAGCCGATCTCAACGGGACCGCCACCAGCGTAATCAAGAACACCCCAAGAACCAGCCCAGCCATTAGGGCCCCAAGCCCAACATGCAAGTGGACAGTAAACAAGAGTAGCCCAAACAAAAGAGAAAACCATAGCTGGAAACAAACGTCCTCGCTCTGCCATACCACCCATAATAATGGCTAGAGTTAGCATGCAAAAAACACCTTGAAAAGTTGCAAATAAAAGCTCTGGGATTTTATCGCCTTCTTGACCCCATAAGACGTTTTTAAAGCCGAAAGAATCGAGATTACCAATGAAACCATTTGTTGCTGTGCTAGAAAATGTAAGAGAGTATCCCCAAAAGTACCACTGGACACCTCCAACCGCACCAGCCATTAGAGTCACCCAAATCATAGAAAGCGCGGATTTACGACGGGCTAGGCCGGAGTAGAGGAATCCCAGGCCGGGAATCATAATGAGAACCATGCATGCAGAAATTGTAATGTAGGCAATATCACCGGTGTCGTAAGTCTCACCCCGGAACTCGGATGCGGTAGAAGTAGCTGCCTTCGATATCGAAAACAGAGAAGAGGACGAAGCCTGCTGGGCTATAAGCCTGTTATTGAAAAAAGGATGCATATTTGTATCGTCGTTGAAGTCGTGTCGACGAGTTAAGCTTGCTATGTCAAATTAAGCCGAACGTTAATGTAAGCGATAGAAGAGAAAGAGGTAGGCGAAATAAGAAGAGAAACCGTCCTGAATATAAATAGAGAAATTTAACAGAGAAACCAACTTGAAAAGAAGAAAAAAATCTTGTCATCCCTCTCAATCCAATCTAGCCCTAAAAATGGAATAAAAACCTTATTTCCAATCCGAGCTCTAATTATTCCGTTAGTCAAAAAGATAAGAAAAAAATAAAAAAGCTTAACTCTTCTATCGCTGACCAATAGAAGCTTACCTTATTTCCCTATCTGTAGACTACCTGCTCTGTACCGTCCTTGCTATTTGATCACGTGATCTTATCAATTTGTAGGATGGCACAGTGAGTGAATCCCGGTGTTTTCCGGACACAGACAGACGAGACTGATCTTTTAAGAGAGTTACAAAAGTGTAGAAGTATTACCGAAGTATTACAGAAGTATTACAGAAGTATTACAGAGGTATTACAGAAGTATTACCGAAGTATTACAGAAGTATTACTGGGACGGAGCGTTGAGCTGCTAGAGAGAAGATGGTAGCGAAATATGAGAATTATGTTAGAAGTGAGCAAAAGACTGTAGGGAGGCTGGGTACGATTGATCTTATCAGTTTGTTATCGATACAAATAATGTTATGAGAGCGTCACTGGTCCAGTTTGGTTTCGTGCCAACAAGAAGGGTTCTAATGAGTTTGTTTAATTATTGTATCGTAAGACTTTCTTTTACAGCCAAGCAAGGGTTCTTACTGTTGAACTACTAGAAGATGAGTGGGGTTGATAAGCAGACCCACAAGGAAAAACGGTGGCAGTTAACGTGGTGACAATGTCAGACGTTTTAATATCTCGGGTGACAGTCATAACGGTTGATATTTAGTCCAGGTGATATGGTGAGCAGACATATACCTCAATACTATCACAAGTACCAATTTGGGTTCTGTGAAGTTAGTTAATTTTTGCTACAAATTCCGGCTGTTCGTTTCACATAATTGCTACAAACTGTTCTAGCCGACTATCCAACGGTACATGTCAAACTTCTGCTAGATAATGCAAGGTAGTTTTAGTTTCTAAATTTTGTATTCAGATTTGATTTTTAGCTTCTAGCGTGAACTCCGATCATTTAATGATTAAAAAATTATTATTAATATTTTTATTTTTATTTTTTATTACTTTTATTGTTATTATTCTTATTTTTATTTTTATTTTTTATTATTCTTATAATTCTTATAATTCTTATTATTCTTATAATTCTTATAATTCTTATTATTCTTATAATTCTTATTATTCTTATTATTCTTATTATTCTTATTATTCTTATTATTCATAATATTTCAATTATTTTAAATATTCTAAATATTCTAATTATTCTTATTATTTCAACTACTCTTATTATTTCAACTACTCTTATTATTCTTATTTTTTCTAATCATTAGTCCAATCTTCATCCTAATCATTCTAATCTTCACTCTCACTTCACTCTAATCTTCACTCTTATCATTACTCTTATCATTACTTCAACCCTTATTCTAATCCTCATTCCAATCCTCATTCCAAACTTCTCTAATTGCTTTGTTAATATCTGGTTTCTTTTGTTAACCCGACAACTCAGTGTGGACTGTTTATTTATTACTTGAAAATTATTCTTTGAAACTACTTCTAGTATATCAAGCATTATTCGTTGTAGAACAATGAAAAATAAATTGAAAAAAATTTAATAAATATTGTAACTCTCTTTTTGCAAAGTGCCTGCTTTTCTTGATTTCCAGTATTTTCCATCAAATACCCATTCTCCATCAACACCAACTCCATTTGGTCCAGGTCCACTACGTTGATAAAACCACATTGGCTTGTATTCACTACCTCCCTTTTCTCTCTCTCTTCTAACCTGTCGTTGCTTTTCCTCTAAGCGATACTTTTCATCTGCTGCAAAATCATATTCTCCTGTCTCCATTGCTCGTTGGTCCGGGCGGAACCTTGTGTCTGTAGGTGCAATATATGGTTTCAAGTTATCTGGAAGTGAGTTAAAAGTAACCGCAAATGGAGTAAGATTGAAAGGAAGTGCAGGTCTTGAATGCGCTTTCCAAATTTGTATTTGCTGAGAATCAGAAGAATCAGAAGCTGGTTTAGCATACAGAACAGAGTCCCAATGCCCACCAATGTGCCACAGAGGCTTCTCTTGAGGTGAGAAAACTGTGCCTTTAACTTCGTATGCATTCGATCCACTCCAATTCCTTTGTTTAAAAACTAAATCACATCGATATCCTAAAGTATGATTCACAATTTCCATCTTACCATGATTATCAACGATAGGATTTCCAGTAATAATACCCACAACAGAACTAGTAACTTTTCCAAAAGAATAAGTCTCTTCTTCAACGGCCTTTTCACCAGTAGAATCAGGACGTACTACAATATACCATTTACCCAATGGATTAATCTCAAAAGTGCGCCCATTAAACTTGCTCTTCACATTGCTAGCACCATGGAAATCCCACTTAGCCGACTCAGCCATTAAGGCACCAATTGGCGGATGATGACTGACTTGTTCACTGATCATTCTAAATCCCTTATCAGGTCGAACATACTCAAAAGTTTCACCCAGCAAAGGATTGAAAGGTTTAGCCACTCTATTGATAGTGGATGAATATGAGCTTGCTGCAAAAGCAGCTATGTATACCATTCTCAAGGCAGGATCATCAGGGTAACTTGCTGCTTTATCAAGTAAGTCAGTATACTCCATATCTTCAGCAGATCTCATAAGAAGGTTTGTACACTCATTGAAGGAAACTGGCAGAGTCATTTTAGACATGTCTTTGCCAATTAAACTTTTCAGAACTCCCCACAAACTTATTTTTGGTCGATCATCAACATCCAGTGGTAACCTGTCTCTAGGTGGATCTTCATAACCTTTAAATGAGTTGTCGCTGAGAATCATTTCCATTTTTTGCTTTTGAGAATCAGACAGGTTTTCTAGTTCAGGATATTCATGATCCTGTTCTTGATATGCAGGAGGACCTGATTGAGACTCTTCTGGGTTATATAATTCTTTTTCAACAGCTTTGTTTTGAGTAGAACTTTCACCAGAAGGGCTGCCAACATTAGCATCTTCACCAGTGTCACCTCTAGCAACAGTGTCATCTCCAGCAAAAGCAGCAACAGCAGCACCCCCAGCAACAGCAGAACCTTCAACATCTTTGTCGATAAAATCAGCCTCTGTGCAAGGTAAAGCCCCAGATCCAATAACTTCAGGAGCAATAGCAGGCAATGCGTCAAAAAATACTTCATCATCATCATCTGAAAATTCACCTTCAACAGATTCCATTTCTCTCTTGATTTTTTCACTCAATGTACTGAAAGTGAGACTATCATTTCTCTTGCCTGCTCCAATCATTTCAATATTGTAATTATCAGTAGTATAGCTCTCAACTGGAGCAGACTGAACTTGTTGCTGGTTTTCAACAACAGCCTCAATTTCCCTAAGCATTTTGTTTGTTTTCTTTCTATGTATATTGGCCCGGTGTAAATTGTTTTGGATTTTGTCCTTCTCTTCTTCCATTTCTTTGATACTGTTTCCCCACAAGGTTTGCAATTCATCAGCTTTCTCAAGTTTAAATTTGTAAAAGTCTTCACGATCTTGAAGTTGAGAATAAAATTCCTTGAGAGTATTGATAACCATTAAAACAGAACTGTTAAGCACCTCCAAGCTTTCTCCCAAAGACTGGGAATCTAGAGTTCCAGCTGCGTGGCTTCCTTTTAGAGATTCAACTATGCTTTGAATTCCATTTAATCCCACACTCACAGACTCACCAGACTGTAAAACTTCTTCAGAATGAGGAGGTTCGTCTCGGATTTCAGAATCGTCATAATCATCATAGTCATCATCATCCAGATTTGACTTGGATCCATTATTCAAGGAAACAATTTTAGCTACACTTGCATTTACAGACTCTGAGCCCGATTCACAGTCTTCCATTCCACTAGAGGTGCCAGGATTTATTGAGTTGGCAGAGAGCACACTAAGACGAGTAGTATGACGAGCTAAGTGGTCGTTAGCTAACGTTCCACTGACTTTGTTTGAAGTACGTTTACTGTCACGAGTCCACTTAATTGAATCTCTTAGTGCGGCTACCCATCTTGTTGCTTCAACTGGATGATTAGCTTTCAAGTCAAACTTTGTTGAGCCTTTAGCCAAAACTT
This sequence comes from Geotrichum albidum, assembly GCA_003707475.1. Taxonomy (NCBI): domain Eukaryota; kingdom Fungi; phylum Ascomycota; class Dipodascomycetes; order Dipodascales; family Dipodascaceae; genus Geotrichum; species Geotrichum albidum. Next base: position 63,956 of record PPJE01000037.1, read on the forward strand.
GGAATTGCAATTTTTCATTAGAGCCAACTCTTAGTTTTGCTTGCTTCATGTTAATAGATCCTCTAGAGGAACTTTCGATATCTCCTTGACGCTTATAATAGCTCAATACTCCGTTTTCCAACACAAACCAACGTAGCTTGTACCCGCTTGTAAAATTTGTCCATTTCTTTAAAAATCCCTTCATAGAAGGAGGTTCGGAATCCAAGTAAACGGAACTGTCTGAATCATTCAAAGTGAAGTGAATGTTGGGATCGGGTTGTTCTGCAGCTTGATTCTTGGTGGCATCTTTTATCAATCTTCGAATGGATTCTTCTTTTGTAGCGTCAATGGGTAATACTCCTTTTGCAGTTCTACGAAACGGGTCTCCGCCATTATCAAGAATGAACTTCACCATAGGTGCATTTTTTTCTTTAGCAAATCTAAACAGATTAGTTTCGCCTGTTTCCTTATCTTGGCCATTGATATCTACCGCGGCTCTAGCTCTTTTCGATTTTAAAAGGTCGTCAAGTCCTTTAATGTTGTTGGTGTTAAAAAAGTGTTGAACTTTGTTAATGACTGATTCTGTATACTTTGCTCTAACAACCTGAATAGCTTCTGCAAGCTCCGGCGTTCTGGCGACTTCGATTGCATCTTGACCATTGCTATTAACTACTGAGTCATTCAAACAGTCTAAAGACATCAAGTACATGACTACATCTGCTCTTCCGTATCGTGCTGCAATATGTAGCGGTGTGTCAGGAGCTGCCAAGTTCAGTTCTTTTTCCACATTAATAGAGAACTCTGACTTTGAACAAATGTGTTTGATGGTGTCTAACGGAGCGACTTGTGAAGCCAAATGCAAGACTGGCAAAGGACTGTGGAACTGATTGTTTCTGTCAACCAAAGAATGGAGTTCTTGCAGGTTTCCGGATTTAAGAACCTGGATTAATTTCAGTCTTAAAATACTGGTTTCGAGCGATTCTATATATATATCATGTTAATCTTTGATTTCCAAAATTGTGAGACCTAACATACCATTGGCAGCTTCTACAGGAAGACTATTCAGACTTTGTTCAGCATCTGAAGACTGGATACTCATCTTTAAAGAATTAAGTGAATATATAGAGTCCGATGAGATTAGTTAATGGAAGGGATGAGTGAAAGAGAGAAAGGTGTTGATGGAAAACAAAAGTAAAAAAACCTGTCCTGTGGGGCTTTAAAAATGTGCCTTAATATGGCGCAGTCCTCATTTTTCGTACAAAGGTAGAATTGTGCAAAGCAAGTGAAGTTTTAAGGTAACAAACGGTGATTTAAAGCTTGAAAGTAAAAGTTTTGATTTCAATTATGGACCAGACTTAATGATTACTAGAAACTCAAATAATTTTCCGAGTGAATGCCCGGCCAGTATGTAAAGAGTAGTAAAATTGGAGATGAATCAACCAAAATTTGACAGATCACGAAAGAGTAACTGAATTGATTTTGGTTGCTAAGACACAAAGGAATTATATGAGGGACTAATTTGTTTCCTCAAAGACTCTATGCATATAACGATGATTCGGCATTTACTAAAAAAAGTTTACTAATATTAACTGTTATTTTTTTCACAGGCACACACAAAATGGATCTTATCGGTATTATTGTTTCCTCTTGTTGGCTGAGTGCTCTGTCAAATTGAAAACCCAAAGCAATTTGAACTAGAATGGTATTACTTCATTAATTTGATTTTTTACCAGCGATTGAGTTTGTACGCATATATCATGGTAAGAATGAATTTGAACTTTTATAGAAATATTAAATTCTTTTTCAATGTGTGAAATGTAACACAAACACCGAAAATTTGATATCTTCTTTAAATTCCATGGCTTATCAAGAACTTCATTGAAATATAACATCATGCTAGCTGAAAAAGTTAAGGGCTTTACAAAAGTTTATTGCTATTGAACATCCGCAATGTAGAGCCAGATACTCGCTCATACCAAATATTACTGATTCATCTAAGAAGCTTTGAATGATGCCGTTGAAAAAAATGGTTGCAGCCATAAATGTGACTTTACATTGAGAAATATAGATACCCTTTCAGATTGATATTGAATACAATCAAATTTGTGAAAAATAAATTTGAGAATACATGAGGAAAAATTAAAGAATACATTTATTTTGAATTTCGAAACTTTCACATTTTGCACAAGAGAAAGCAAGTTGAAGCCGACAGCTTAAAACACGTACTTTTAGGTTCACCATAGCTGAAACCATCATCTGGATACAAAGTTATTGTGGGGCTGGAGTTTAGATACACTTTTACTCGCAGATGATTAAAATAGTGATTAATGGGGGTAGATGTCTTTACTATATCTTCTATAAAAATTGAGTTTGAATTCATTTACCTGCATAAGATTAAACAGCTTGATAATAAAACACTTACAAGAGATTTTTAGCAGAATTGTCATCTGCATTGCGAAAAGAAAGTGGTATAAGAGACTCCTTCTTTCTTCTTGAACCATGATGCTTGTTTGAGGATGAAGCTGATATTGTAGGTGACGGAGATGTATCGCTAATCATCCAAGAAAACTCACTTTGCACTAGTTTAGTACGTTCTGGTGACTTGAAAAGAGGAGCATTGTTGTTATTAGCTTCTGTTCCGGTCATAGATTCGGTTGGAGTCATTGGAGTCTTTTTTTCCTTGTGTTCTGAAATCACTGGTATAGAAACAGATGGTAATCCATCTCCAATCAAAATTGTGTCCGTTGCAAATACAGAAGGTGAAGGCAGTGTGTAGGAAGCTTCTGAATTGGAACTGGAAGGTTTCACAGGAAGTGCAGAATTTTTCTCCAGACAGTAGGGTTTATTGAAATTTCGAAGGCAATCTTCTACGTGCTTAATTTTCTCTGTAGCTTGAGATTCACCTGAGTCAAGTAGGGTCAAAGCATCTTTTAACACTTCTGCTAAATACAGATCCCGTTTGCGTTGCTGAATGCTATTTGGGACAGTTAATGTTCGAAGCATTTTCTCGACATCCCAGCCCTGAAGACTTGACTTGTCAATAGGCAACTGGTCATTTAAAAGTGATTTAGCCTTATTAAAGAAAAAATCTAGAACTGGACGCGAAAAAGAGCCTGAATTAGCTGTAGCTTGAAGCTCTATTTCACTGACATCTTCTTCTGAATCAGAGTACGAGGAAGCCCTCTGTTGCAGCTGATGAAATTTTAAAAACTGTTCATAAACATACTGACCGCCTATGGGTGAAAGATTTTGTTTCAAGTATAAAGCGTTTCTCACGTACAGCATTATTTCTGCTGGTACCTCCTCAGTTGGTTTTTCAATTCCTTCTTCAACGTCTGAAGAATAGTTTAACAATTCAGTCAGAATTTCCATTTCGTCTTTTCCAATTATCCGATCTCGAATCCTTATCAGCATCACCAAACAAATATAATCAATTAGCTCACTAAGCCCATTTTCACCAGTAGCAGAGCTGAACAAGCCATCCCATAGAGTTAGCATTTCCCAAAATTTGAATTCTCTTCCAAACAACATCCTTATCCATCTAATCCCCCATACTTGAGGCTCAATGCTGGTTTTTGTGAAAGCAGTGTGAAGATCTGGGTCTGCTTGGCTCAGTAAGACTTCAACTACATAACTAGATTTTGAAACTATTGGTAACACACTAACAGAATCAGTCATGTAAAAAGATTCTAAAGTGTCCATCACTCGAGCAAACAGAGTAAATGAATCGGCTTCCACATGCTCTGAATCAAATAGATTATCACAATTGATAAAAACTGAACTTGCATAGTCACTGTGAACAACGAATAACATCGCGCCAGCAAGTTCATGCATGCCTTGACGATATCCAACTTTTGGATTCAATCGAGCATATGCTAATAAAATATTCGTGAGTGAAGTTTGAGCAGATTCTTGTCGAAAAAAAGATAAATCTGGATAGGTTCGGTCAACGTCCTTAACAATTGTATCAAGAAGTTCAGTCTCTTCCTCAAATTGTGTATTTTGATGTTGCAATGTAGATGTTAGCAGCGCCTGGAGAGGATCATCGAATACAATATTTTTAGAATCTGCTAACGCTGATACTTTAGAATCTGGTGTAAGCGTTGAATTGATATACAATGCTCTAGATTTGAACAGGATATGGGACCAGGTTGATGATTGAGTAGTTTTAAACAGTAGAAATACCTGAACCAAGTTAACAAATAGTTTATCGACATATTGCAGAGAACGAGAAAAATCAATCTGCCACATAAAATCAATCACACATACCTGCCACAGTAAAGATCTCGGAATATCTAGTACTTCATTCTTTTCATTTTTCCGTGCTAGTACTGCTCTTCTTAATGTTCCTAAGTCTGGATATTTGAGACGTAGTGAAGATACGTCGAATCTGAGACGGTCAGTAAACAGGGATTCGTAGCGTGTCCAAGAGCTCATACTTCTCAGCCATGAATAGTACTATCAATTCAATGCAATGATCAGGTTGGATTGTGTTCTGAGTAGATCAGCCTTTTGGAGTGTCGAGAATTGATAGTAACAGCGTATCATGCAAGCTTACCATTTCATCTAAGACAAGTAGAAGAGTTCACTGCACTTCTCTATTGCATTCATCACACTGTCTAACTAAGATGTTGCTTGATTAGTCATGAATTCTTTTAAATTACTAATATCTGATTAACAAACAGCCAGATTGAAGGGGTTGTTAATGGTGATTTACCAGGAATGTTAACAGAATCCTGAACAAACTGATTCGTTGGAGCATAGTGGAAACTGTTTGATTTTACTAGTTTGAGCATACTTGAACTTTTCCCAAACTGAAATTGATGATTTAACCAGAATCCCTAAATTTTTAATGGAGCGTTGTTGCAGTTAGCTTGATAAGATAAGATGTCCTCCTAATATCATGTATCTTAAAAAGGTATGACATGGAAGGTGAAGGCTGGTCAATTAAACTTGAAATGCCAATATTATATTATTTTAATAAGCCCTTAGTCTCAAGTTTAGTCAAGTTGAAATACTGAAACTCAATCATAGAAAGCTAACTGAATGCCATTAAAACTAAGTAAATATTAATACTAATAACTGTTTATTCTTTATCTTGTTTCATTCCCAAGATGTTTCTTATATAGTTTCTTTTTGTAATATTATTTTCAAGTCCACAATAGTACTTTTTTTTAAATACCGATATTTCTGTGGACTCAACTTGAGCTGCCATATCTTCACTTAACAAAAAAAACCGTTGATTCTGGACTAGATATGGCAAACCCTGAATAAAAGCAATCAATGTCTCACCTGCGTTCTTCTTCTCAACGATTCCATGACTGACCAATAATATTCAACATGAGATAAACGTCTAAATCAAAATTTCTTGAAGACTGAGAAGAATATAAAACGTAAAAGTAATATCGGTATTTAGTAAACTAGAAATTTAAAACTATCTGTCGCATCATAAAAGCCCCAGTGAACAACTAAATATAAATGATGATTTTTTATGATTCAGCTTTGTGAAATTTTCATTCTCAAAAATGATTCTTGGTTTACTCTTGAAGAATAAAAAGCTGAGACTGGTCAGGTTGCAAAAAAAAATTGTTAATTGGTTTTAACGTAAAGTTCCAAGTTCTCTTAAACTAAACAGCTATTAATATACTTTTCTGTGTAGCAATAATTTTTTTATAATTTCTGCTTTCTCTTCTGTACTGGTTTTCAATAAACTTCAATTTCTCCATTGAATACCCGCTAATATTGGTTAAAATTTCCAAATGCCCGAAAAGAAGGATATGCAGGTACAAATTTGAGCCAAATTTCTTCCCACATTAGCTGAAAATACTGGAACATGAAAAAATTCAGTAAAACCTACATAGATTGTTTCAAGCTTAATTGTGTCTACTTAGCCTACAAAAAATTATGTCATGAGCGCTGAAGACATGAAATTATGGAGTGAGGATCTCTTGTGTCCATACAACCCTATTGAAATAGTTTGTCATGTGGATTGAACGAAATACGTTCTTTATTGTTTGGTTGTTCAACATTTTTACAAATTTTTTATTCAAGTTATCAAAGAAATAATCAAGCACAACCACAAACTATGAATGTGATAAAGCTCAGACTAGTTGTGCTTTCGAGTTGTTTAGTATCAATAAAATTTCTCAAAGACTGATGGTATTTGATTAAAAAGTTTTTTTGTTCTTCAATGATATTCAGAGCTAATTTAATGAGTCAACCTTCTAGTTTGCAGATCCACGGCAGCAATTTTTCATGTTTGAAGTTTCCCAAGAGAATGAGTTCCCTTCTATTAATATCAAAGTTTTTCCTTAAAGTTCAAGTAGTCGTCTTCGGTACTAGTAGTCAACAAAAGATATTTCAATTTTCCAAAAATGAGTGTATATCAAGTTGCAGATAATTAATAGTTTTCAACAGGAAAGTAAACAAAAAATATATACAAAAAATTCAAACTGCACTGATTAATATTCGCAAATATAATTAGTTGATTAATTTTTTCAAAGTCTCACTGGAGTAAATTGAAAAAAATCAAAAATATTTTGAATAGAGTCTCTATAAAATAGAAAAATCAAATATCCATCTGCTAGCAATCAAAAAATTTTACTTATTAGGCTTAAGAAATTGCACCACGTTTTAAATGTTCTTGTTATTCTTTTCGTAAACTATATCTAAAAAATGTTTTACATTAGGCGCATCTTTCTACTGTCTCAAACTTTACCTTTACAACGTAGTGAATCAAATGATTTTGATTTCTCGGAATCTCGGCTGCAACAGAAAAATAGAGAACCGCAGTTAGGTTTAAAGTCAGGTCAGGTCAAAACTATACTGAATCTCACTTCAACATCATTTCTATGCAAAAAATACTAATAACCAGTTCAAAGCCCAAATTTCAAGAGAAATATCTACAGCATTAAAAATATACCGGTAAATTGGTCCGAAAAATCAAGTGGAATAACGCTGGATTTTTTGATTGAAAATGAATTAACAAATGGCCAAAAGAAGCTACACAAGGATAATTGAGAAATTTCCGGGATTGACTCAAACCTTAAAATTCATGTTTGACGGAATCATAGAGATCCATTTAACTTAATACATTAGGAACTGCTCTTTTAATGACTTGGCTACATGAAAAAATTATATGTATATTGTAGCTTAACATTATACTTGGTAAACATCAGGTGTGTAGTATGCCATAAGGTAAAATCAAAAAAAAATTAGTGAAAAACCAATAATTTCTTCATGACTTGTAACTGATGAAAATTGAATTTAAAAAATCTAAAAAGTAGAATGAAAGTTCTTGTTAAAATACAATTCAATATTTTTTAATTGATCAGAGAATAAGAACTCATCTAGGTTTATTGTGGAGTAAAAAATATTTGACATCATGTTCTTGATTTTTATAAAAAAAAATCAAGAACTACAATTATTTTCAGACTAGGAAAAAATTTATAAATGCATTCAATAAAACCAGAAAACTCCAATGATTTCAATTTTTTACTTTATTACCTATTCACATTTGAAGAATTATGTTTTTCTTTTTATAAAATTCCTTCATACATAAAGGCCACAATTGAGGCAAACTGCTAAAGTCCAAAAAAATTCACAACTGATGTAGATCCAAATGTTTTTACAGTCAGAAATTGTTGAAAGCCTTTTTACATCTTTTGCTTTTCCATAAAATTTTTTTAACATGTGTGGATCAATTGTTTCCAAGGCTAAACATCAGTTGAACAAAATATCTATTTTTTGGCATTTACGACATGACTTTTTTTGGATCGTGAAAAGAAAATAAGAAAAAAATTGGCTCATTAAGTTTTGATCTGTTTTTTTGAGAGTATTTTTGTTTTACAGATACATACATAAACAGTATATTTTAGCTTCATTTCTAGGGTCACGATACAAACATTTGAGGTGGTTTTACAGAATTAAAAAATGATTCTAATTCATAGAGAAAGAGTTTATTTTAATCTATCAATTTTGGGTGATTAGTTGTTGAGAGTAAGAGCTAATTTTTTCCGAATAAATTTATTATATTTTTGTGAATTAAGATTTCAGTATTTTATTCATTTTTTTGTATAAATATTAAATGTTTTGTCTCGTTTTTTTAGTAATACTTCACTTCAAAGATCAATTGAATTTTTTTTCTTATAAGTTTTCTAAATATTAGCGGTGATACTTTATCATGTCAAAATTACAAATTCTATTTTGGGTGTTAACTCTCTTAACTATAACCCAGGCTTTTCCATTGGATATTTTTAATATTTTTCTTCGAGATAGTCCTAATACTTCTAGCGGAAGTTTAGAAGATTTAGTCGTTTTTAACGACACTGAAATTGGGAAACAGTGGCTTGACAAGCCTTTTGTGTACCCATGTAATAGTGTTTCAGAGTGGAAAGATGGTACCTTTCCTGAGGCAGATATTGCACAAACAATTACATGGAACCTTACGCATAAATATCACTCTCCTGATGGTACATATGTTTCTGGATTTTTCATCAACAATCAATTTCCAGGTCCCCCAGTTATAGCTAAAGAAAATGATTGGGTTAGAATTATTGTCAAAAACTATTTACCTGTTCCAATTACAATCCATTTTCATGGAATTGATCAAGTATACACACCTTGGTCTGATGGTGTTCCTGGTATCACACAATATCCGATTCTTTCTGGAGGGAAATACGAATACATTTTTCAATTTCACAATCAACGAGGTTCATTTTGGTATCATGCCCACTTCCGTGCTTACTTTCAAGATGGTATTGCTGGCCCAATGTACATTATTCCATCAGATGATGTGAAAAGGCCTTATTCTAGCATAGAAGGTATATCAGATGAAGATTCTGTATTTCTCAAATCTCTTGAGGGAAAAGCAACCAATTTGATGGTTAGTGAATCATTTGGAGAGAATAGTGATGATATTACGGCCAAAATTTTGCAACAAGATGTAATTCCTAGTTGTTCTGCTTCAATTCTTATCAATGGGAAAGGCAGAATTATGTGCAACTCTCAAGAAAGTATTGAGCAGGCTAGAAATGTGGAAGAATCAGGTAACAAAACTTACGATGCATGGGGATGTATTGAGAGACCTCCACTGAAGCAAGACGGCAAATATTCAGGTGCTGCTCGAGTTGGAGGAACAAATACACATTGTAACGCAACAGATACTGATAGAGAAATTATCTTCACAAAAAATCAGAAATTCTTATTCTTCAATATTTACAATATTTGCGCAGAACTTGGAAAAGTATTTTCAATTGATGAGCATGACTTGATAGTGGTAGGACTCAATGGTATTTTTGTTGAACCTAAAGTAGTTCAGCAGCTAGATGTTCCGCTTGGTACAAGATATACTGTGATAGTCAAACCAAAGACGGAGGTTGAAGAAGGAAAAGTTTTTGCAATGAGGTTTGCGTTCCATAATACATTCCAAATTAAAGAAGGAATTGCTCTTCTTGTGTATGGTGATTCTGAAGAAGATGAATCTAAGCTGCAAATGATTGATTCTCCTGATAGCAAGGCATTTCAAGATATTGGCGGTAATTTGATCAAAAAAGATGATACTTTCATTGTGATGGAAGATCTTGTTCCTCTAGACAAAAATTTACATCGACCTTCTAGTGAAACAGCAAATGTAACTGTTCATTTTTCTCTTCTATTTGAAAAAGGCCTGTTTTCAATTTTCGATGAGGGATATGTTTTCAAAATATCTTCAGAACTAGATGCACCCTATCTATTACAAGATGATCCTTCAAAATTGAATTTTTCTTCTATTCCTACATGCATTGCGCCTGGTATCAAGTTGGGAGATGTAGTGGATATGGTCGTCCAAAATCCTAAACCTATCGCTCATAGTTTTCATATGCATGGACACAGTTTTAATGTCATTAGCCATGGAAAAAAAAACTTTGAATACCAGAATGTTGCAGAAGCACTTGAAGCTGACAGCTCTCAAATCAACCTTGAAACACCGATATTTGTTGATACAGTTGAAGTTCCTAAAAATGGTCATGTTGTTTTGCGGTTTAAAGCACATAATCCCGGATACTGGTTCATTCATTGTCACATAAACCATCATTTGACTGCTGGAATGGCCGGATTTATTGTTATTGACGAACAAAAAATTCCAAAAATTCCTCTTGCTCTTTACAATCAACCTCACGCAAAGTATGATTCAGAAGAAGAAATTGGTATTTCCTCACCTGATTCATTACCCCATAAAGTTTTTGATGATCACCAACCAGAAGAGTGAGATAGTGTTGCTTTATACCATATATCTGGTTTTTCATTCAATTTCAATACAATTTTTTTAGCTATTCTATTTTTTAGACAGTTTTAATTCTAAGTTACATTATATATAACGTATTTAATCACCAGCCATCTAATATAAATGCTCTCCATATTTCCCTATATAAAACTTGAGATAAGTACAGTTATGATTGAAAAATGATTGCTTTCAAATAAACAGTTGTGATAAAAATATGATTGAGGATTTTTTTACTGAAACTCACATCTGAATTAAATCTCAATTGGTATATCAAGATATTCTTCTAATTACTTGTCAACGCTGTAAGACAAAAATGGAATGACAACTATAGCAACATTGATACTTTCCATTACAGAATCCCTTTGAACAACTAGATTTTTCCAGAGTCATACATGTTATAAAATAATCTATTGACAAAAAATAAAAAGTCTCAGCTAGCCATGAGAGAACTAAGTAATTTCCAGCAAAAAGCACATCACAAATTGCACAAATTCTGAAAATAGTAAGTGTTAGTATCATTTTACCAATCTACAATGATAAATTGGTTTGTTTATAAAAAGAAAGACAATCACATTTATTAGAGAAAGATAATAGAACAGTTTGCCCTTTTGATACATTTACGTTTTGATTTTGGAACTACTGCTTTTTAATCAAAATAAAAAAATTCCATCCTGTTTGATCAAATATTTCTAGGAATTTCAACTTCTTTTGTTCTTCAGGAATCTTTAACTTTTTTGATGTGAAAAATAATTTTGCAGTATCCCCGAAGCACCAGTTTTAGTGGCATATTAATGATTTGTTTTGGAAATGAAAATTTGAAAATTCTAGATTTCAGATTTTAAATTCAGTAATATGTTTTTTAAATGAAGAAAAAGACATTAGATTTTATTGGGTTCTTGATTAAAGTGTGGTTCCTGAAGATTCTGGAGGTTTTTCCGAAAAAAGCATGTTAGATTACAAAATTTGAAAAATTTCCAGTTTGGTTAGAAACAGCTAAAATGCGTGTGTTTCACTATTGGTCAGATTTGATGAAAAGGGCGTACAAGAGCACTTGTAATCAAAAAAATTATATTTACACTACAGCTGGACTGAGCCACACCGAGCTTTAAAAAGGTTGAATATAGACAGGCACAAACAAAAAATGCTTACTTGAAAACCAGCACTCAACATTTCTAACGACCAACCGTAGGTTCAAGCTGGGTATACGTGGTTCAACTGTAAGCATTATGTAGCACAACTTATGTCAAGTAGCTAGTATAGAACCTTGGGAGAAATGGATGTTTGATTTCTAACTCGAGCAGTACAGACAATTTTAAATAGCATCAACGTAGTGGAGCTGATTTACAGAGACTGAGTCAACACTGATGACTAAAAAGTCGTGTTGAGAAGTTAGGAATTTCTGGCAAACAGAATTAAGTCTATTGCTTTACATTACATAGGTATTATCTGGAAAAAGCTTTGAAGTCATTTAACATAATTTTTGTTCAAAATTCACTATCATAGCGAAATATTTTCTGATTTCATAATTCATGGAGTAATATTATTTTGAGATTTTACAATTTTCATTACTTCATCATTTTATCATTTTTATTTTAATATTTCTATTATTTTACAACTTTATATTTTACTGAACCAGATTTTAATTTGTGTACTACCATTTTAGTTATTTCTCATTTTAGATATCAAAGTATTTCCTAAACAAATTTAACTGTTGAAAGTTCTACATAGCTTTGTAGCACGAAAATTTCAGGAAAAGCTGGTTGCAAAATACTAATCAGATGTTGAAAACTATAATGCTACTAAAATATTGTGTATTAAATATGGAAAACGCTGAAAAAATTAAATCTTAGTTCACCAAATCAATAGAGGAATTCCTTGCTCTTCCATCTTAATTATGACAAGGTTTTTAATTCTGTGCACAACTTCTTTCCATTCTTGCTTTCCAGTTTCCATTTTTTTAACTTCTTTCGTCATCATTTCAACCAGTTTCACGCATGCCTCCCATCCTCTTTCTTGTTCACAAAGTCCAAGAAAATAATTTTCCACAATTTTAACATCAGTTGGATGTGGCCCTCCTCCTACATCATTGGAAAACCATGCCCAACTTTTTAATGCTCCGTAAATTCGAAATGGATCAGAAAATTGGCCGTCAAGTAATGGAAGAGCTAGTACTGTTGGTCGTTGCCGATGAGAAATATCAACTACTTTGGAACTTGTACTTGAACCTTCTTTAATCGACTCAGTAGTTGCTTTAATTTGTAAACGAAGCTCCTCCTGGATCTCATGAGGAAGCATATCAAAGACGGCGGGATCAATAAATTTAGGATTTTGATATTGGTCTATAGAAGCAGATATTGCTTGGTTGCCATGACGGTTAGTAGTCGATGGCTCTGGATGTAATGTTTGTGTAAGCGTGTTTTGTTTCCCATTACGAAACAACTTTGGTTTTTTAAACGGTACTGCAGAAGTAGCAGAAACAGGAGTAATACGCTTAAATAAATTACTGCTGTTCGCTTGATTAGAATTGTCAGTATTTCCTATGTTGTATTCTGCAGAAACTGCGGATTTCAATGTAGATGGAAGTGCATTGTAAATGTCCCAGTCAATAGTGTCTGGTCGAATGGGTGTGCTCCGAAAAGATTTTGTACCTGATTCTTCTAGTTTTCCAGATTCGTCAAGTTCATAAATTTCATCAAACTCAATAATATCGTCGGGCTCTTCAATTTCACCAGTGTGGAATTGCAGCAAATTATTTGGTAGGCCAATTTCCATTTCATCTCCATAAAATTTCTCTTCATTTTCTTCTTGCTTATGATCAGTTTCAATCTTGTCAGTAATTATGGAATTTTCATCAATATCATCAGTCATTTCACTCAAATCATCTTCTTGTTTCTTCTTTAAAAATTTCATTAGTCCTCCACTCTCAACTTCTTCTCTTCTCACCAATTTTCCACAACTAACACCAATTCCTTTCAATCTTTCTGGTTCACATTCCACTAAACTAATTACTGTATCGTAGATTAATTCCATATCTTCTGTCAACTTGACTGTTCGGGACTTGCTAAATATATCACATCTCCCGTGACCCATTCGTTTACTCATGGTCGCATTGTCGTCTTTGGCCCTATAGACTTTGACTGTAACTGTGCTGCACAGATATCCATCCATTCTGTTTTTCACCTCGTTCACAATATTGCGCAAGAATATTCGAACCTCAGAGTCGTTTGAAGCTCGGACTCCCCATGATATTTCGACTCCCGCAGATTTACGATTTTGCGCTTGATTGATACATTCTAAGAGTGAAATAGAATCGTGACCATTAGATACTTCGTGTAATCGTGTAGACGTCTTTGGACCAAACTCAGGAATTAATTTTGACTTTGGAAATTTTCGCAAATCTGAAAATGTATGGATTTGAAGAGTTTTAAGTTTTTTAAGAACAGATTGGCCGACACCAGGTATTTCTCGTAAAGAAACTGTACCATCATCAAGGGCAGTGAATCTCTTTTCGTAGGATATATATTGATGACCTTTAGGCTTTGCCTTAGCTAATGCTATTCTTGTCATTAGCATATTATAACTCGCACCTATACTTGCTTCTAGTCCAGATAATGATCTAATTTTATTCCGAATTCTTGAGGCTAAATGCTCAACAGCGTCTTCAACAGTACTCAAAAACTGGTGTTTACCACGTAAATCAGTGATTATATTGGATACATCAATTATCGCTTCGTCAACTGACACAGGGTATAATGATCTTGGAGAATAACTTTCAATAACAGAGTATAGCTGTTCAGAGGCTTTCTCATAAGCAGGGAAATCAAATTTCAAAACATGTAATTCAGGACATAGATCTTTTGCTTTTAGTAACCACATTCCATTTCTTACTCCTTTTGCTCGTGCTGCATAATTAGCAGAAGCAACATCAGAAGAATTATCACCACCAGATGCAACGCAGCATGGTCTTGTAATCAAATTAGGATGCTTCAGCAAGGTAGCAGAAACAAAGAAAGAATCGTAGTCTATGTGCATGAGAACAGTTTCAGTTTCTGCCAACGGTGGAACAAAATGTGTTGGCGAGTCCCGCTTCTGCAAATACTTTTCTCGTAACATGGCTTTCCATTTACTTAAATGATGAAGTCGTGAATTACTATAAAAATGTGAAATAAATTTAGGGTCAGTTATCTTTGGTATTCCACAATTATTTTCGTTCATATTCGATATCTCATATTCTTCATTGACTTCATTCAATTTACCTCCAAGTGTTGTTTGTCCATGTTCTACGCCTAGCGTACGGAAATCTTGCCAGGGTATTTTTTTACCTTTTTTAACACATTCAATAATCCAGTTTGGCTTTACTATTTTGCAATTTTTCCATAAATCTTTTTTCCGGTTTGTTAGTCCACTAGCTATAACATGCGTTGCCACTGTTTTTCCACCCCATAAATGCTGAATAATAACTCCACCATTCCTTGTCACCATTAACGATAGCTCTTCTGAAGAATGGTCGCTTCCAGTATAGCCATCAATGTATATTACACAACCTTTAAATACCCCGGATGATTTTTGAGAAGAATGTGCTGCCGCGTCAAAAAGTGCTTGATTTTGTAGTTTTGTTTCCTTAGCCAACATGTACGACCGAAAATCCCCAAACTCGGTTGGATCATATTCGTGCCCATTTTCATTTTCAAAGTCATGTTCGAGAAGCTGTTTTGTCTTTGTATTGTATGGTTGACCAGGTCCCATCTTGAACTAATCATTTTGTGAATATCGGTTTTTATAGTGGTGGTAGAAATTGTGTAGACGCGTGTGGAGTTATTTTAATTTATTCTTTTGGGTTTACGCACAATTATATTTCCTCTTTAGGCATTTAGAAAGCACGTTAGTCAGGTGATGACACAAAATTGTTGTTGAAATGAGAAATGTTGACTAAACAAGTTGTTTGAATGTGACTAAAGAATTGATGTGAATTTAACAAAGTGTGAACAAACTGATGAAAGAGTATGAATTTAATACTTTAAACGGTCTAGAAAGTGTGAATTTATTATAGCACAAGACAAAAAGTGTAAAATAATTTGATACATGGAGCAGAATATTGAAATACTGATATAGAGCTATCTACTACAATTCATGTAGATTTCATGTAGACATTAGTAAAAAAGAAAATGTCCATGATTATCAGGCTCAAGTATCCAAGTGCAGAACAAGACGTTTATATTCTGGATACGAGTGTCTAAACTGAAATAAATTTGCTCAATAATTCAAATATTTACCAAAATGAATTATCAAAGATGATACAAATTACAGAATAGAGATTGAAATGATTATCATATACGGTATTTTCGAGTTAATTTTGCAATTGTAGAAATAGTTGATCTCAATTATTAAATTGGTTTTTCATTTCTAAATTTTCTGTTTCGTCAAAAGATATTCAAATTTTTCATCAAGTATCAGATTTGCTAAAAGATCCTTTACCATGTGATGCATAGAACCAATTAGCCTAGAATTGATTCTTGATTTTTTCTAGAGTTTCAAAACAGTGAACCATGCTGAAATAAAAAATCATCATATCTCACAATTAAAGCTCTAAACGTTCTAGAAATTATTAAAAATACATATTATTGAATATGTTATTGGAACAATTTGTATTAATCAAGTAGCACAATATCAATTTTTTACAAAGTTCAACTACAAAATCAAAAAAGTTAGATTGTTAGTTATGAGCAGTTTTTTGCTAAATTAATTATTTCAATTGCAAGTATAGTAACAATTTTAACTGAATTCATCATTTCAATTGCGTAGTAGCAATTTTCATTATTTCGATTGCAAGTATGGTTGAAATGTTTGGACTAGAGTTCAAGTTGACCAACTAATACAACAAAAATTAGGAAATTAGACATTTTTTTAAGAATTTATAAATATAAATTAGAAGTTTTAAAACTACTACTTATTGAAATATTCCCAATATTGAATATGAAATTATTGCTCACCAAATCTTTATGTTATCAAAGTATTTAAACAGTTCATTTCCAAATGACATGAAAAAATTGCAAATAAGTTGAAAACAAATAAGCTCTAAAACATTTTGTTGTCATGAAAATAATAATTCCACAATTTTTTAAATATTTGTGAAAAATTTGGAAAAATCCCAGTAGAACACAATGAGTCTCGTATTAGTGAAGACATTGTGTGGTATTAGCTCGAGAAGTTAAATTTTGTACTTTAGTAATGCATTCTCTACGTACACCAAAATTTAGTACATTGAAAGCCAAAAAAGGTTGAACCGAATTGATCTTTGGTTGTCTGAATTATTGAAATGGGCAGCAAAAATAAATTTCTTATCAAGATTCATTGAAAATAATCCATTCTTGTTCTATTGAGTAATAAACTCTCTAAACTTTATATAAATCTTAAACAATAAGAATAATTTTTACAATCTGACGAATGATACCATGACACAATTTGCAATAAAAATCAAGACTGTAAACAAAAAATCAATTGAATTTTCAGTCTATGATTTAAAAAAACTTGTTGCAATAAAACAGAATCCAAATTGCAAAATAATTTTAGATTTGATCAAGTTTTGATCAGTGAAAGTTTAATTAAATGACTACTTTGCAAAGCCTGTAGATCACTGAAATATACCCAAATTAGTGAAAAAAAAATGTCACTTTCCAAATAGATCAACAGTAGCTGCATTCTTGTAAAATGCTACATTAAGTTGTGCTACCGAGAATCCAAATGCTGAAAATTCTCGTAAAACAATATTGAGAAAAACCAGAAAGCTTGCTATCTTTGCATTCTCGCGCATCACCAAGTCGAAATCTCTCAAAAACCAGTTTTATAGTTCCAAACTAGGTTCAAACCAGACACAAAAAGTTTGATCAATTAAAGTTCACTTTAAAGGTGTTTTTCATTTTGTTTCCTAAAAGACGATCCATCCAACTACTGCATCATGCAGTAAAGCATATCTACAAAAAATACGTCAAATCGTTGAAGGACTAAATCTCCGAGAAGCAGATACTGATCTTCCTTAAGCTCGCTTCTATCACAAACCCTAACCGCTATATATACTAACAATAGAGTGTTAACTGGTTCAACGGCGTATCATGTGATTCTATTGATACGAGACTGCCTAAAAATATTTTCCTTGCTTTCTTTCTTTCTTCCTTCTCTTCTGTCTGCTAGTTTGCTTTAACTGTTCAACTTTGCTGATTGTGATAAATTATCGGTATAAACGACTGGAGTATTGTTTCAAAATCTGTGGAAAAGAATGCCTCAATCATCAACACCATCTAGAAGTCGAAAGATTGCAATCGTTGGATCGAGTGCAGTTGGTAAGAGTTCAATCACTGTTCAGTTTGTCGAAAAGCATTTTGTAGAGAGTTACTATCCTACTATTGAGAATCAATTCTTTAAGCCGATTACTTTTAAAGGTGTCGAATATACAACTGAAATCATTGATACGGCAGGCCAAGATGAGTTCAGTATAATGAATCAGAAGCATTTTATTGGTATTCATGGATATATGCTTATTTACAGTATTACTTCTCTGAATTCGTTTGAAATGATTAAAATTATCAAGGACAAGATTTTGAATGCTTTAGGAACTGATGATATTCCTATTTGCATTGTTGGTAATAAGTGTGATTTAGAGAGCCAGAGACAGGTTACTTTTCAAATGGGTCAGGATTTAGCTAAATCGTTTAATGCAGCATTCATTGAAACTTCTGCAAAGAATAATGAAAACATTGATAAGGCTTTTGAAGCATTGATTTCTCAAATCGATTTGTATTTTACCAATGAGAACAATAAAAACAAGGAAAAGAACTGTGTAGTTCAGTAAGTGGTTTTTGATTAATAACTAGATTTTCGACTCGCTCAATTTGGGTATCTTTATATAACAATGATTGTTTTTTTTTTATTTTATTTCTGTCGTGTAATTTCCGTCTTTATTAATATCATTAGTTTGTTGTTGATGAAATTGTGTTGAAATTGTTTGTAAAATTGTGTGTATAAAATTAGGATGGTTGGGTTTATTGGAATGGTGGAATGGTGGAATGGTGGAATGGTGGAATGGTGGAATTCATTGGAATGAGTGAAATTCATTGGAATGAGTGAAATTCATTGGAATGAGTGAAATTCATTGGAAGGAATGAAATTGAAAAATGGCAGAATAAAGCTTGAAGGACGATAACAAATTTTGGATATAATGAATTTTGAAGGACAATCTTGAAGGACAATCTCGAGACAATAGAATTTAAAAGACGAGACAATAGAATTTAAAAGACGAGACAAAAGAATTTAAAGACGAAACAATAGAATGTAAAAGACGAAACAATAGAATTTAAAAGACTAGACAATAGAATTCAAACGACCGTGGCAAAACTCTTGTAAACAGTAGATTGAGCTTTTAGAGAATGCGTAAAAATTAAATCTCAACTTTTGTAAAGATATTAGGTTGGTAAATGCTGTTTACGGATAGTTACAAAAGTGACTGACAAAGGATAATGGTAATGATTGATACTGATATCACTGATTCTAATATGTGGTCTCCGACGAAGTCCATTTACTATAATGAGTTTATGGTTCAACGGTTTGGACTTGTAACAAGTATTGTTACCTACTAGACTTGAATTGTTTAGCCATGATTTTGAATGGTAGGTAGGATACATGGGCTCGACCTGATTATCTAGACGGTTGGAGCACTTAAATACAATGGAATTGTAGATGAAGAGAGTTTTTTAGTGAATTAGTGAAATGTAGAGGAATTAGATGGTGGGTGTGTAGGTGGTGGGTGTGTAGGTGGTGGGTGTTGAAGTTGATGTTGAAGTTGATGTTGAAGTTGATGTTGAAGTTGATGTTGAAGTTGATGTTAATAGTTAGATGTTGATGTTGATGTTGATGTTAATAGTTAGATGTTGATGATTTGATATTTCTGATTTGAGAGTGTTTTAATTGTGTTTCAGTGTTTTAAGAGAATGATATACCAGTATTTCAACAGTATTTCAACAGTATTTCAACAGTATTTCAACAGTATTTTACCAATATTTTACCAATATTTTATCAATAATTTACCAGTATTTCAATATGCAATGATACAATCCATACAATTAATACAATCAATACAATCAACACAATCAACACAATCAACACAATCAACACAATAAAATCAACACAATCAACACAATACAATCAACACAATCAACACAATCAACACAATCAACACAATCAACACAACACAATCAACACAATCAACACAATCAACACAATAAAATCAACACAATCAACACAACACAATCAACACAATCAACACAATTATTACGATTATATCAGAAATAAATCAGAATATCTACAATAAATCAATATTCAATTTTCAATACATGATATATTTCATATAATTATTCACACATCTCATTCAATTGTTTATATATTTCGTTTAATTAATTTATCACTTATCCATTTTATCACTTAATCATTTCATCACTTAATTCATCACTTAATCATTCTATCACTTAATTATTCATTCTCACACTCAATCTTCACCTAACCCTATAAAGGTCGCCTTTTGAATACCCTTTCCCATTTGTCTGTCTTTTACAACCACTTTTTTTAGCACACTCCCCTTTCTTTCTATCTACTACATCGCTAACTTGTTAAGCATACCTACTCCAATCATTATGTCGTCAGCAAAGTTGTCGGATAAAGAATTATGTACGTATATATGAAATTGGTAAAAATATTAACTAACTCGTAAAATAGTCGAATTAAACAAAACAGCAGCTACCAAGGGATTCTCTATCCAACCACGACTTGAGTATAATACCGTTGGTGGTGTCAATGGACCTTTGGTCATCCTAGAAAATGTGAAATTCCCAAGATACAATGAAATCGTCAACTTGACCCTTCCTGACGGGTCTCAACGCGCTGGCCAAGTCCTAGAAGTTAGAGGTGACCGTGCAATCGTCCAGGTCTTTGAAGGAACGTCGGGTATCGACGTTAAAAAGACTCGCGTAGAATTCACCGGAGAAAACCTGAAAATTCCCGTGTCCGAAGACGTCCTCGGACGCATCTTTGACGGCTCCGGTAGACCAATTGATAACGGTCCTAAGGTCTTTGCAGAAGATTATCTTGATATTAACGGCTCTCCAATTAATCCATTTTCTCGTATTTACCCTGAAGAAATGATTTCTACTGGTATCTCTGCTATTGACACTATGAATTCTATCGCTCGTGGTCAAAAAATTCCCATTTTCTCTGCTTCGGGTCTTCCTCATAATGAAATTGCTGCTCAAATTTGTCGCCAAGCTGGTTTAGTTCGTCCTACTAAAGACGTTCACGATGGCCATGAAGATAACTTTTCAATTGTTTTCGCTGCAATGGGTGTCAATTTGGAAACTTCACGCTTCTTCAAGCAAGATTTCGAAGAAAATGGCTCTCTGGAACGTGTTTCCCTCTTTTTAAATCTTGCAAATGACCCTACTATCGAACGTATCATTACTCCTCGTTTGGCTCTTACCACCGCTGAATACTTGGCTTATCAAACTGAACGCCATGTTCTCACTATCTTGACTGATATGACTTCTTACGCTGATGCTCTTCGTGAAGTTTCAGCCGCTCGTGAAGAAGTTCCAGGTCGACGTGGTTACCCTGGTTACATGTATACTGATTTATCGACTATTTACGAACGAGCTGGACGGGTTGAGGGACGGAATGGGTCTATTACTCAAGTTCCTATTCTTACCATGCCCAACGATGACATTACGCATCCTATTCCTGATTTGACGGGATATATTACCGAGGGGCAGATTTCGATTGATCGTGGTCTTCATAATAAGGGAATTTATCCTCCTATTAATGTGTTACCATCGTTGTCGCGTCTTATGAAGTCTGCTATTGGAGAAGGTATGACACGGAAGGATCATGGAGATGTTTCTAATCAGCTTTATGCCAAGTATGCTATTGGGCGAGATGCTGCTGCTATGAAGGCAGTTGTTGGAGAGGAGGCACTTTCTACTGAGGACAAGCTTTCACTTGAGTTTCTTGATAAGTTTGAGAGTACGTTTATTGCACAAGGTCCTTATGATAATCGTACAATTTTCGAGTCACTTGATCAAGCGTGGTCGTTGTTGCGTATTTATCCCAAAGAGATGTTGAATAGAATTTCGCCCAAGATTTTGGATGAGTTTTATGATCGTGATAGAGATGATCAGACCAAGGATGTTCGGGACAATTCAGAGGAGAATTTGATTGATGCTTGATATTAGAAATAGTCCTTGATAATAGATGATAAATTTTTTAAAGGTGGTTGATTTAAGGTAGTTGATTTAAGGTGGTTGATTTAAGGTAGTTGATTTAAGGTGGTTGATTTAAGGTAGTTGATTTAAGGTGGTTGATTTAAGGTAGTTGATTTAAGGTGGTTGATTTAAGGTAGTTGATTTAAGGTGGTTGATTTAAGGTAGTTGATTTAAGATTGTTGTCAAGTTGATTAATGGTTACTGGCCATTAAATTGATTGTAGTTGAAATTTACTAACAGCAACACATTTCAATTGATTACATAAACATCCAAATCTTGATTATATAAGTACCTGCTTCTCAATTACATAATCAACTTGATTATTCAGTCAACATAAAATTACGTAATCGCTATTAAAATGATTACGTAATAGATAATTCCAATGTAAATCAATCAAACACAGAAAAACTCGTGTTGGAACACCGTGCTCCGTCACCTTCGGGTCTCTGGTTCCACACACGTGACCCACTCAACACAATTTCAACAACCTTGAAATCACCCCAGTAGGAAATTATCCCGATAGGGAACACGGCCAAAAGGAAAGAATTTAATAAGGAGTGACCCAAAAAAAAATACCCCACTTTGTGATTACCAAATATCCATCCTGATTAGGAAAATCCCCCCTCCAGAACGCGGATATATCTGGAGTAAAAGGTGTAACGAGAACTTGACAAATTGATTGGCCGGGAAACGAAAGAAAAAAATTGGTGCATTTAAGAAGAAGGAATTCTTTATAAATTCACATATTTTTTCATTAATTTTTCAGTACTTTTTCCACAATTTTTCAACATGTCAGCCTTACTAAAGCAGAGAATTGCTTACAAGCCCTTCTTGGAGAAGATTAGAACAGCAGAAGAGCTGATTCCACATTTCAAAAACGATCAGTACATTGGATGGTCTGGATTCACTGGAGTTGGTGGACCTAAAGCAGTTCCAACTGCGTTGGCAGATCATGTTGAAAACAACAAGCTACAAGGCCAACTTGGATTTAAACTTTTCGTCGGAGCATCTGCCGACGTTGATATTGAATCGCGATGGGCAGAGTTAAACATGTTGCAACAAAGAGCTCCTCATCAAGTAGGTCGTCCTATTGCTAATGCCATTAACGATGGAAGAACAGCATTCTTTGACAAGCATTTGTCAATGTTTCCACAAGATTTGACATACGGATACTATACGTTAAAGAAAGAAGGTTCCAAACAGCTGGATATTTCAATTATTGAAGCTACAGGTATTGATGCTGATGGTGGTGTTATTTTAGGACCATCAGTAGGTGCATCACCAGAGCTTGTGCATTATAGTGACAAGATTATTATCGAAGTCAACACCAAACTTCCTTCGTTTGAAGGACTTCATGATATTAACATGCCTGAACTGCCACCACACAGAAAGGCTTTCCCAGTGACTAATCCCAGAGACCGATTCGGTACTTCGACGTTACCCGTTGATCCATCCAAGATTATTGGTATTGTTGAGTCTACTACGCTTGATTCAGTTGGAGATAACACTCCATCTGATGACATGTCACGATCGATTGCGGGCCATTTGATTGAATTTTTCGAGGATGAAGTCAGGGCTGGTCGTATTCCTGAGAATCTGCATCCATTGCAATCTGGTATTGGAAACATTGCTAATGCTGTTGTTGAAGGGCTTGCATCTTCCAAGTTTGAAAATTTGGATGTTTGGACTGAGGTTTTGCAGGATTCGTTCCTTGAGTTTTTCGAATCCGGTAAGTTGAATTCAGCTACTGCTACGTCAATCAGACTGACGCCCAAGGGATTTGAACGTTTTTTCAACAATTGGCCTGAGTTTTCCAAAAAGCTTACTTTGCGATCGCAAGCAATTTCAAATCATCCCGAGATTATCAGACGTTTGGGTGTTATTGCCATGAATACTCCAGTTGAAGTTGATATTTACGGACATGCCAATTCTACCAATGTCAATGGGTCTCGTATGCTTCACGGTATTGGCGGGTCCGCTGACTTTTTGAGAAATGCAAAGCTTTCTGTCATGCATACTCCGTCAGCACGGGCTACCAAGACTGACAAGTTTGGATTATCTACAATTGTTCCGTTTGTTACTCATGTTGATCAAACCGAGCATGATTTAGATGTTGTTGTTACTGAGCAGGGACTTGCTGATTTGCGTGGCTTATCACCCAAGGTTCGGGCTCGGGTTATTATTGATAAGTGTGCTCATCCAGTTTACAAGCCTATTTTGACTGAGTATTTAGATCGCGCCGAGTTTTATGCTGCAAAGAAGAAGTCATTGCATGAGCCACATATTTTGAGGGATGCTTTTAAGTTGCATGTTAATTTAGAGGATAAAGGTACCATGAGAATTGATAAGTGGGATTGAGATTTAAGATTATATAAGAAATGGCCCATAATGTGGGGGTAATGAGAACAGTCAGATTTTAGTAATCAAAAAACTCGATATATTCAGTCAACATAATCAGTCAATCAATCAACGTTAACTCAGTAAACTCAGTTAAAATCAATCAACTCAATCAACATTAACTCAGTAAAATCAATCAACTCAGTAAAATCAATCAACTCAGTAAAATTAATCAACTTAGTGAAATCAATCAACTCAGTAAAATCAATCAACTCAGTGAAATCAATCAACTCAGTAAAATCAATCAACTCAGTAAAATCAATCAACTCAGTAAAATCAATCAACTCAGTAAAATTAATCAACTCAGTAAAATCAATCAACTCAGTAAAATCAATCAACTCAGTAAAATCAATCAACTCAGTAAAATTAATCAACTCAGTAAAACCAATATATTCAGTTTTAAAAACCTAATGAAATCATTATCAAATACCCAACCGTCACTATGATTATATATGCTAATATACTCGCAGGAACTCCCCGAGAAATAAAATTACCAACACTCAAATATGGCCTTCCAACTTCATCAGTCATACAAATTGCCGTAACATTAGGAAACCCTGAAGTAGGCAATCCCATTGCACTAGAACACAAAAATGCTGATGCAAGTACCAATAACCGTGGATGAGGATCTTCCATTCGAACTCCAATTGATTGAACTAATGGAAGTATAATCAAAGCAGCTACCGTATGTGACACAAAAGTAGCAACAACTAACATCATCATTCCAAATACTGCCATAACTCCAAACAATCCCATTCCTCCAACTACATGCTCCTCCATACCATGCGCTACTGTATCAAGAAGACCAGACGTAGACACAGCCTTTCCAAGTGCAATACCACCCATAGCTAACGCTATAATGGTCCACAAAAAATTATTGAAATCCTCCCCAGTCAAAAGTCCAGTACCAAAAAATACAACTATCGGTATAAGCGCAAGAACTCCCATCTCTCCAACATAAGGCTCAAGCTGATGTGAAAAACACCATGATATAATTGTCAGTACTGTAACAACACAAATAAACGCCTGCTTAAACGTAAACCGATCGTCAACTACTCGAATTGGCGCTGTAACACGCACGCCCCGACCAGCACTAAACGTAAGAACTAAAAGTACCCATATCGCTAAAATGCTCAAAATACAAACTGGTATTGACACTGCAAACCATTGTACCCACGAAGGTGCAGGATCCATATTCTCCAAAGCAATAATGTTCTGCGGACTCGCTATAGGCGATGCCATACCTCCAATATTGGATGCAAGCGCAATTCCAAGAACAACTGCCTTTCCAAATGGATCACCCTTTGGTATCGTCCTCAACAAAGGTTGTGCAATCGAAAAACACAATACCGGCGCAGCAACATTACTGATCCACATACTCAAAAATGCTGCAACTCCCATAAGAGTCAAAAGAACAAACTTGGGATTTGTACCCGCTCGACTCAATATAACAGTAGCCAACATTTTGGCTATATGAAACTTACTCAAAGCTGCAGCAAGCGTAAACCCTCCAAGTAACAACATAATCACAGAAGACCACATTTGCGAAAATATAAACTTGGACGCTTCGGTAGCCTCCAAAGGTCTACCCTCTTTATCACACGGAATTCCTAAACAAATAACAAGAAACGGAACAAGAAGAGACGTAGTGAACAATGGCATTGCTTCAGTAGCCCATAATAAAGATGCTGCAATGACCACAGCTAAACATTTATTCTGTTCGGGTGACTCCAATATCTCAACACTCAGCATACCAAAAAATATAGCGCTTATCGCATACATTTTTATGGCCTTGCTACAAACAAACATTGAAGGAATTTCCAACCCAAAAATTCGTACAAACTTGGGACCCTCAGTCTCTACCTCACCTTGAAGCTTCACATTTCCATTATTTGCACCAACCGCTGCTGCATGAGCCTTTCGCTCAATGCCAATCAAATCCCGCCAAACAGTATTTCGCTCCCAAACAATATGCTC
Source organism: Geotrichum albidum (assembly GCA_003707475.1). Lineage (NCBI taxonomy): Eukaryota > Fungi > Ascomycota > Dipodascomycetes > Dipodascales > Dipodascaceae > Geotrichum > Geotrichum albidum. The sequence goes on from PPJE01000037.1 coordinate 89,870, forward strand.
CCTCAAGTGCAATCTCAACTGAGTCTTGGCTAACTCCAAGTCACCATTTGTAGCAAGATTTGAATACAATCCAATAGCCTCATTGATTTTTTCATTCAAGATATCCTCAGTTTCTCTAGAATAAATATAAGTTTTTGACAATGTTTTTTCCATGTACCGTTCTCGAAGATGGCAGTTCAAAGTCTTGTCAAATTTCTTCAAAGCTTTTGAAAACCCTGTCTTGTTCATTTGTGAATAAGACCGAAGTTCACACAATGAAACATACACATTTGTACTACGCTTTTTAAGCGTAATCAATATGTCTCCAAGTTGAGTAAACCTAATAATTGGAATTGCACCTTCAATGGTAGATCTCGAACGAGAAATACGTCGAGTAGATGAACCTTCATAGTTTCCAGAGCTATAAGGACGAGGTGGCGACTGCGAGCGCGCTTTTCTAGCCACCAAAGGACCTTCATCATCGTCTTCAGAATCACTTCGTTGTCGATCTCCATCAGACCTAAAGTTTTCCCTAAACAGGTATGAGTCTGCAGAGTTGACAGCTGTATCCTCCTTTCCAAGATCCATATCCAATTGTCTCAAATAATCTTCATAATCTAATTTTACCTGATCTGACTTTTCATATATTTTTGCTTCAATCTCAGTATAAAACGTGTCAATCTTATGCAGTTCGGAGTCCAGCTTGGTTTGAAATGTAGGAATTGGACTCAAATTAGCCTCACTCATCAAAGCTGCTTCCTCATTGTCCAGTCCTTGAAGTCGTGCAACGCTTGATTTCTCAAGATTGTAAATTGACTTTTTCAATGCAGAATAATCAAGATATTTAGTAGCCCATTCTGGCACGGCGTTTAATTGCAGTGAACGATTGAACTTCATTTTCTTGTTGAAATCTTGTAACGGGATATCTATACTTTGATCTGCCAAAGTAAGATCACCAAAAGTATCCTGAATCAAAGTAAAGGATCTAACAAGAGAAAAAAAAAAGTTAAAAGATTAAATAAAAATATTTAAATAAAAAAATTAATTAAAAAAATTCAAGAAAAAACTCAAGAAAAAAAAAAAGAAAAAAAAGAAAAAAAGAAAAAAAACGTCTTTTATATCTAAAAATAATAAACATCTCTCTGTTGTTACCTGGAATTCGTCCAGTCATTTATTAAACAGCAACGTATTTATCAGAATGAATACGTAATTTTAAGTCTCAATTTCAGCCTCACGTGCGTAAAATTATTGGCAACCATTAAACAAGGTGGCTGCCTATTCGTTTAAAATTATTAAATTATATTAAGTAACACTAATTTGTTGTAAATTTATTTTGAACGTGTTTGTCTCGTGTTTCTCACGCGTCACATTTAATTAAGGGTAAGGGATTTAAAACGTCTTTTTGTCTATAATTTTTTTTATTTTTTTATTTTTTTAAAGATTATGTCTCTTTCATTCAGACAATTGTTACATCATGACTTTAATAGTAGCTTCCATGTACGTAAACGTCTATTGTTTAATAAATTTACTAACAGTTCTTTAGATTCCTGCCATATACAGTGAGTTTCACTTTTGATCCAGATGATACTAGTAGAGGATCAAGATCTCCAGCGTCTTACACTAGATCACCGTTCAAAACCGGATCAAACAGTTCTTCACGGATTATGTCTCCAAGGATAACAGAAGAAATAATTACTGAACTGCCTGATATTTTACCATCTTTGAATCAAGCTAACTGCTCAAACACCAGTAACAGCAACCATATCACCACCTCCATCCCTCCACGGTCCGACTCAGTCCAGGACTTCTTTCTAGGCCAAAAAAGCAGAAACAGATCGTTCGTTTCTCCAACACATTTCATTGACGCTTCAGAACAGCTCAATCAACCTGGTAGAGATGTTACAAGACCTTCTTCTCCTTCTTACCTACAACTCAACTTTGGGTCCCTAGGAAAATCAAGGGCCCTACCCCAATCTCGCGCTAGTTCACCTCCTCCAGCTAAAGAATTGGTAGACCCAGTACGCTCGCCCTTAGGATCAGGTCAAATCTCAATGAGAGTAGCAAGACCATCAGCTAACAGTAGTAGTAATAACTTAAAGTCAATAGCATCAGCATCTTGTACAACGAAAAAATCCAGACTCACGGATACTTGTCGTCCTTCTGATATAAGAACTGAACCTTCATTCTTACCAATTGCTCAAGCTACTCAAAGCCCAACTAAACTGACTACCCCTGCACCAGCGGCAAATCCGGCAGCAAAATTCCCTGGTTCTGCTTCAAGAAATAGACGTTTGACTACTGATACTGCAGAGTTCTTTTCAACTGCTCCATGGAAAGTGGAGCAGCATATTTCAGGAAATGGTGGGCTAAAAAACGCAGTGTTAAGAGCTCAGGCTGACGGCTCTGTAGATAAGGTCCTGTGGGTGGGTTCTCTTGATATGCCTACTGATGCTTTAGGTGATAATACAAGAACGTCAATTGAGTACACTTTAACTAACCAGTACAATTGTCAACCGGTTTTTGTTAAAGACGGTACCCTGGAAGGACATTATGATCACTACTGTAAGCAAATCTTATGGCCAACCCTGCACTATCAAATCCCTGATGACCCAAAATCAAAGGCATACGAAGATCATTCTTGGGAACAATACAACTCCATGAACCAGGCTGTGGCTGATCGTATTGTCGAATCGTATGAAGAAGGTGATACAATTTGGATCAACGACTATCATTTACTACTTGTTTCGAAAATGGTGAGAAACAAGCTTCCAAACGCCAAAATCGGATTCTTCATGCATGTTGCCTTCCCTTCCAGTGAAGTTTTCAGATGTCTAGCTGCTCGCTCTCAACTTCTTGAAGGCATGCTGGCTGCTGACTGTATAGGCTTTCAAATCCCGGAATACGCGCGTCACTTTTTACAAACTTGCAACAGAATTTTGGCTGTAGACACAACACCTTATGGTGTCAAAATGGAGAAAAAATTCGCTTCAGTGGTAGTTGACGCCATTGGAATTGATCCTGATGCCCTAAGAATTTGCCTAGAAGACAAAGAAGTCAAAACTTGGCGACAATTAATCAGAGGAAGATGGCAAGGTAAACAATTAATTGTAGGACGAGATAAGTTAGACAATATCAGAGGTGTTAAACAAAAGCTACAAGCTTTTGAACTTTTTTTGAAAATACATCCTGATATGATTGATAAAGTGGTTTTGGTACAAGTTTGTATGACAAACAAAAGTGAGCCGGATCTTGAGAGTGATGTTTCAGCTATAGTTGATCGCATCAACTCAATGAGATCTAATATTGCTTCTTGTCAGCCTTGTGAATTTCTTCATAAGGATATTGAGTTTGCTCAGTATATAGCGTTACTTGCAGAAGCCAAAGCATTTGCAGTCACTTCTGTGCGTGAAGGAATGAATTTGACTTGTCATGAATTTCTCTATTGCAACAGAATAAACAGTCCGTTAATTCTTTCAGAATTCACTGGTGCGGCTTCTGTTTTAGGAAATGATGCACTCTTAGTCAATCCTTGGGACAGACGTGAAATGGCAGAAGCGTTTTACAAGGCAGTAACCATGGATAATGAAGAGAAAGAACGGAGATGGACAATTTTGAATGATTTGGTTGTTAATAACACTTGTGTAACATGGATTAAGAATTTTCTACAAGACGTGGATTTAGCTTGGGCTGAACAGCAGCGTAGGAAGTTAGCAGTAGTTCCACAACTTGAGCTTGGAAAGTTGAGAGAAGATTACCAAAGAGTTTCAAAGTGCAGAATGTTTTTTTTGGATATGGATTATGCTACAGAGCTCAATGAGTATCAAATGGGGATGGGGTTAGCAGGAAGACGGAATGTGAGTGGAACGAGCGTTTTCAGTACATCAAGCAGTGGGAGCGGGATCTCTCCACCGGGGTCGGGACGACATGCGTATTCATCTTGCTCATCATATCATCACAGCTCATCAAGTACAGAAGTTAAAGGGAGTGCTACGGGTTCACAAGAAAAGAAGAGCGGGCCATTTGTGTCTCCTCAGAGGAAACTTTCAATGCTCTACGAGCTTGTGGATGATCCCCAGAATATTGTATATATTATGAGTAAGGATTCCAAGAGTGCTATTGAGAGGCTATTTAAGAATGTGCCTAAAGTTGGCTTGATTGCTGCTAATGGAATGTTTTTGAGGGTGTTTGGTACTGAGGAATGGATTGAGTTTGCTGATGGAAGGACACAAGAATGGAAGGAGAAGCTGCATATATTAATGGAGGACGTTATTGAACGGATTCCTGGGGCAGTGATGGAGAGTGACGGGACAGTGATGTCAATGAAGCACTGCAGTATAGAGAAAGAGAGGGCCAGTACAAGCATTGGAGAGCTAGTGAATCACATTAACAGTTCATTTTCATTGTATGATGTTCATGCGATTTACCATCAGGAGGAGGATAAAGTTGTTATTGGGAGTACCAAGCATGGAAAGTTTTCAGCGATAAAGAAGGCATTTTTAGAGGAAAAAAGCAGGTTAAAGTTTGATCCTTTGGTGATTGTGGAAGAGGGAGTGAGTTCTATTGAGATGGTATTTATAGGAGCAGAAGGAGGTGACAATGAGACTGAGCAGATGTTTGAATGGGTTAATTCACTTCCGAATGGCATACAAGGGATTGAGATGAACCGGATATCATCAGCGGACAACAGTTCAGAGAGTCTCGGGAATCATGGATTGATTGAAGACAGTCGGGGAGCTGTCAGTGCAGATGCTTGGAGCATGAATAGTGAGAGTGATAGGGTTGATATGTTTAGTGGGAGTAGGACTGGAGTTTTAAAGGTGCCTATTGCATATAGTGTATCAGTAGGAGGCAAGGGCACGTATGCTCAATATATGGTAGAAGGGTTGAATGGGCTTACGAATGCAATTTTGAGTGCCATGGGAGGACGATGATGATTGTTGTTTTAGTAATTCATATTTTTATATTGGTATTTTTATATTGGTATTTTAATATTGATATTTTTATATTGGTATTTTTATATTGGTATTTTGATATTTGTATATTGATATTTGTATATTGATATTTTTATATTGATATTTTTTTTATATTGGTATTTTTATATTTATATTTTTATATTTATATTTTTATATTTATATTTTTATATTTATATTTTTATATTGATATTTTTATATTGATATTTTTATATTGATATTCTTAGTATTGATATTCTTAGTATTGATATTCTTAGTATTGATATTCTCAATACTGTTAGTGTTATTCGTTAGTGTTATTCGTTAGTGTTTTCTAAATATTTTTAGTGTTTGTTAGTGTTTGTGTTATTCGTAATATTCTTTATTGGGATTTCCCGACGGCTTTACTACTTGAACACTTGAAGCAACCGACGGTTGACCCCTCAGATACTTAAAAGGCTAGAACAGTGATGCAGTGATAGCTGGTGAAAAGAGCATTAGTCGCAGTCGTTATGAGGTAGCACGCAAACTTTAAATAAACCACAATAACGAATGATGTCACGTCCTTGACAAAATAGGTCAATTGAGATTTATTATGGATTGCTCTTCTCCACTTTACAATTTAGACTTTACAAGTCTATTTAAACAGGGTCTTTCGCCTGTCTGAATGTTTTAATGCAAAAATGTCAAGTCCTATCGATATTAACAAAACAACTACTAGTTATCAGCTTCGTCGGCATTCGGTTTATGAAGGATATACAATGATCCATCATCTTCCCATGTCGCCTCAGCTTAACTCCAATTTTCATCAGTTTACGCACACTCCTCCTCAGCAAACAGGTTTGCCTATTGATTCTGCAATGTGTGATTTACCAGGTTCACCTCCAAGACGCCATTCTGTGTTTGGCAATGTTGATACTATGCAACAATTGAAGTCTTCATTTCAGGAGCAGCAGCAACAACAGCAGCAACATCAACTGCAACAACAGCAGCAACATCAACAACATCAGCAACATCAATTGCAACATCAACAACATCACAAATTGCAACAATACCAATTGAACCAACAACATCACCAATTGCAACAATACCAATTGAACCAACAACATTATCCTTTTCATCAAATGTCTCCTCCTTTATCTCCAGTATCTCCAAAATCATGTCCAATTCAAAGACGCAAATCTAGTGGTGCTGATGGAAGACATCACATTAGAAGACCTAGTGTTGCATTACGATTTGAACCAGAAAGTGATAAGGTCATGGATATGAAATCAGGAAAGTTTGAAAGACGAGATTCTTTCATGAAACGACCTCCAAGTCCGGTTGAGGAAAGTATGCTGAAAGGTGAATTTTTATTTTAATTAAACAGAATTCTGCCAATTCATTGCTTTTCAAAAAGTTTTTCAAATTTTTTTCATTTATTATGGCATTTTTTTAAGAATATTTAGCTATTTTTTTCATTTTATTTTCATGCATAAAAATCTGGAGAAATTATCACCAGATGATTTCTTTGTAACTAAAAAAACTACTTTTAATCTCCTGATAATATAAAATTCAAAGTTTTATACTTGAGACTTATTGCTAAGCGATAAGCATTGGCTGCAGAAAACGAAAAATGAGTTTTTTAATATAAAAAAGATGTTCACTATTTACTATCAAGTCTACTTAAATCTACTCAAATATAAAATCTGTTTTAATAATCTGCTTTAATACTGCTTAATACAAATCTGCTTTAATACTGCTTAATACTGCTTAATACTGCTTAATACAAATCTGCTTTAATAATGCTTAATACTGCTCAATACAAATCGGCTCAATACAAATCGGCTCAATACAAATCGGCTTAAAAATAACAATTTAATTTTTTCAAGTTGCTCAATTGCTTAAATATATTCAAAATCAAGTAAAATCATTAAAAAATTACTAAAATCCCATGGGACATTCTGGAAGTGAAACAGGATTAGACCATCCTTTTCCTGTATCCTCGGTAACATCAGCCCAATGTGCAAAGGGATATGTTTTCAATGTCTTTATAGGCTGATCTTTCTCAATAATACCCATATCAATCTGTCTTTGAATCAGCCTATCCAAGTATGGAATAATATGTGGCTCAATAACTTTGAAATTCTTATAAGCTACAATTTTCTCGGGAGCTTCTTGAATCACTTTCTTTAAAATCGAGGGTACCATTGCCTCGTCTTTCATTTCATCAATTGAATAAAAAACTGGGTGATTTGTAAAAATAATCGCTCGAGTCTTTGGTAAACGTCGAAGAGTTTGACGCTCAACTCGAATGGTAAATTTTTCAAACGGAACAACTGAAGGGTCTTCACCAGTATAAACATTTGACCTTAATAACTCATGATCCCAAGTTACATACCAAGATGCACGCTCAACAGGCTCCTCAGGCTTCATCCGGTTGAACCAACGTTCCATGGAAACTTTGAGTTTCTCTTGGTAATATGGAACATGTTCATGAATAGTATCAATATGTTGGCCAATCTTATCTTGCACAGTGAAATATCCTCCCGGAAACGCAACTGCTGCTGCAACCAGATAATGATGACCATCAGATCGCTTTTTAACAAGATAGAAATCTTCCTTTGCTAATTTGCCAATCTGTTTCAATGGATGAATCTTGTATGGCTTAGACAAATCAAGATGCTCATCAGTTATTAAATTATGAAGACCTGTCTCGGTTTTTTTAAACAATGAAGGATATCGAGTCAACATGTGATCAACAATTGTTTCAAGAAGCTCTTCACAAGCATCTTCACCTTCTGGCAGGCTATCACAGTGTTCTTTGCCCAAGTCTCGGAAAATTTTGGTTTTTTCGTCAATGTATCGAATGTACCATTTGTCCATATCTAACCAGTGATTGAGGTCAAGTTTAAAAATACTCATGGTCTGATGGTAAGGCCAGCGGAAAGGGCGCCAGGGACGATCGTCATAATCTTTAACTTTGTCGGGAGTAAGTGAAGGCAATGGGGTGACTTTCTGCATTATAGGAACTGCAAATTTCTCATTATTAATGTCTTTTTTAAGTGTCTTTTTTTTAGAATATGATAGTACGATATGGTATTGTTTAATCAGCTTAGTTTTGTTCACTATGATATAAGCGACAGTAGCAGCTGTCAATAAAATTTGTGATAGTAGTAGAGTGTTGTCCATTGTTAATATAAAGCGAAAACTCATTGATTCCTGGACAAGTTGTATTTTATTTATATTTGTTGAATACTGGTTCTACTGTGTTTTATCAGTAGAGAATTTAATCACAGTTTGGTCATACTTCAAGTTTCCAAAAGGGGAATTCTTTACCAGAACATCTACATCTACACTCAGGTTTGTAGCAGCTTTGAAAATTGTTGAAAATCGGTCTAATTTGGTTTAAATATTGCTATTCTGCTTAATCTTTGCCTGAACTTCTCCATGTTGGTAGACGTTCTTATCGATAACTTTAATTTAGAGTCTAAACCTAATTGATTTTCGCCCAGCCCTTTTGCCAGCATTTTTTGACTAGATTCGTAAATTTGTGATACTCAAAATAAAAGTCAGCAAAGCGGAGGAAGGCCAACTAAAATGAGATTCACTTCAATGTTGCTACTGTCTTTAATGAATTTTCATCAACCATCCACTGTTTTTCAGCGTGGGGATTATAACCTGGAAGAGAAGTTTTATACTTGTATTCAATTCTTGTGCAAAAAATTACCAAATTCAGTATAAATTCCCCGAGACAAGATGGAAAAAAGAGTGTTAGATAATAGTGAAAGTATCTCTCTTTTCTTTACTCCATTGCAGCGATAACAATTTTTTATCTCGAACATTTGTACAATTTTCCGTCTTTCAGTTTTTCTAATCCCGTTGTGTAGAGTATATTCAATTGAAATTAAAATTTATATAATTTTTAGTTTTTACTCAAATATGAGCAATTTGGTAGGGTTCTAGAGGCACAACAAGATTCTAGCTTTACTATAAATTTACAAAGGTATTATTTGATAGAAGATCAAATTGTTCATGTGTAGAATCTTAAGTTGTTGTTAAAACAAAAGTGCTTTTACAACAGAAAAATAGTAAATTTTAGTCAACTACTGGCTCTTTTTGTTCGTTGACTGATTCACACTCTATTATTGAAATATATTCAATATGAGACTTGAATTGATTTTTGTTAATGGTTGATTTGATATTATTTAGTAGTGCATCTATATAATGTTTGAATAGAAAAATAAAAGAGGTTAGAATTTTTCTATTGAATGTAAATATTTACCAGACAAGTGATCGGTATCTGTAGAATTCATGACCTGTGAAATTTCAAAAAACTGTAAATTTCTGCATTTGATTTAAAGTCTGATTTTCAAAATGAAATAAATAAAATCGACTCTTCACAGAATTCAATCATTTTGATTGATTATCACTATTCAAGTTGTATTTTAAAAAGGATCAGTAAAATCAATCATATGTTTGGAAATTTATCAAGATCAGCAAATTATTTCCAAGACCAAATTCAATAGATTTTTTGTTGTGATTAACTTTACAATGAAAAATATTAGAATAAAGTATGTTAGCACTCGTTTCGAGCAATTGACTATATAACAGCATATTAAAGATTTTATTCAAATTACCGTAGGAACAAAGACATTTTAGAAAGAGATGGTATCAAACTTCTGAAGATATCCAAGATTAATGAATATTCGTAACTTTTCAATCACACATTATCTTCATGCTCTACCTATTTAGTGAATTTTCAAGAAAAAAAAACTTGTTAGTAATATTGAACTTCATATTACAATTATATATATTGCTATTTTATAAAATCCATTATTCGCCTGTTCAATCTTCTATTTTTAATTGTTCTGCAATTAGAATCATTCTTGCGTTTTTAGCAGACCATAAACATTTGAAGCCGTATAATTACTGAATATATGAGAAAGACAAGAAATGAAAAAGAAAAAGTTGAAATAGTGAAAAGACACAAATTTATTCACAAGTATTAATTTTCAAGTGATGGCCTCTATTTCGAATTTTTTTTCATCTTTTTTAGTCTTTTTTTATCAAGAAAAGAAGCAATTTTAGGATAATTCTCTGAGAGTGCAAAAAATGCTGCACGCTTCTCAGCAGACTTTTTAGTCGAGCCTTCTGAAGTAGCAATAGACTCTTTATCAAGTAATAAATCACAGGTGAACTTATTTTCACCATTACTTTCTACTTTGTATTCCAACTTTTTATTGTACTTTTCTCCAAGAAACTGACTCAAGTAATCTTTTGGTTTTGAGCCATACTCTAAACCATATTGATCTGAAAACTGTTGTTGTATCTTTGAAGGATTAGTGAAATCATATTGTCCAGAAATAGTTGGAATTGAGTAAATATTTTTGCTTTTTGTAGAAGATTCTTGATTTTCCAATTCTTTTTCAATATCTTTAGTAATTGTGGGTGAAAGAATTTTTGGCATGCTACCTCTAAGCAATGCATATTTATTAATGACGTTTGGATTTCCCAGGGCTTCCATGGCAGCTTTCAGCCCAGCTTCTTTAGCAGATAAGCCCTGTCCTTTTCCAATTACTTCATTACCAATTTTGCAAACAACTTCAACGTTTCTTCCTTTTGAAACTTCAGTAAAATATTCTGGAGCTTGTCTAGCGGAACCAATTTTTGAGTAAAGCATTGCTTTTGCTTCATAATTGATTGGGACATTACCTACTTGAATTTTTTCGATTGAAACCAGTAAGGGTTCAGCAAGGTTTTCAAGCCATGAAGCTATAATATCATATGAGAACTCATGATTTTGAATCCATAGAGCACCAACATAAGCTTCGAATGTATCAGCGACATATTTAGGAGTGTTTGCAACAGAACCTCGTCCTCCGACGACATCTTTTTTCATTGTTCCTTGAGGATCGTAAATATTTAGATTTTTATCCATTTCATAAATTTTTGCCCATTCTGAAAGTGTGTTGTTTGTGATGAGGGTAGTACGAATATTTGACAAATCGCCTTCATTCATGTAAGGGAATCTTTTGTAACAAATATCTGCAGCCATGGTGTGAATAATTGCATCACCTAGGAACTCTAGTCTTTCATTATGTACATTTAACTTTTCAAGATCCGAGAGGTAATCATGGATACCTGCGATTGATTTGTGGGTATAAACTTGTTTTAACAGTTTTTCATTTTCAATAGTTGGTAAAGCTGGAGGCCAATTTTCGACTTTACCACTTTTATTGTTAACTTCAGTCAGGGCATTGTTGAATGCAGCTTTTTTCATATGGAAAGTTTGTTTTTTTGAGATATCATCTGGGCCGTAGAATTTAGTTTTGAGAGTATCTTTAAAGTCATGATTTACTAGTTTATCATGGCAGCCTTTTTTATCATTTGAGATGATATTTTCAACTTTTTCCAAGACTCCAATGTTACTAATTGAGCAGAGATTTTGAGCAACTTTAATACTTGGATGGTCCAGAAGAGCTTGGGAGCTAGGATCATTAGCATTGAATTGGTCAGGAGTGAACTGTCTAATAATTTTGATTGATTTGCCTAACTGGATGACTGCGTTTTGTACTTTTTTCAAGTCATCTAGAGAAATGGTTTGAACTTTTTTATCTTGAGTTGAGAAGATGTCGTTTAAAGTACTGGAAAAGATGTCAGTTTCAGTAGTCTTATGGTGTTTAATTTGACCAGAATCTTGATCTTGGAGAGGACGTTTTTCAGTCATGTTGGTTGATATCAGTAAAGTTTGAGAATTTTAGTCCCAACATGTTAATTAAGGGACATATTGGAAACAAAGTAAAGCAATTCAAAGATACAATATAAACAATATAGTATAATACAAAACAAAAATACAATATAAACAATTTAATATAGAACAAAAATACAATATAAACAATAAAATATAATACAAAACAAAAACACAAGATAAACAATTTAATATAGAACAATAATAAAATAATGAAACAATAAAACAATAAAACAATAAAACAATAAAACAATAAAACAATAAAACAATAAAACAATAAAACAATAAAACAATAAAACAATAAAACAAAAAACAATAAAACAAAAAACAATAAAACAATAAAACAAAAAAACAAAAAAACAATAAAACAAAAAAACAATAAAGTAAAATAATAATATAACAGTACAATACAATACAATAAAACAAAAAAATAAAAAAAAAAATATCACAAACTCAAAACCTAACCCAATCACAGGGTAATAAATACGAAAAATATTTCCAACGCGCTGTTTCGTCGAATTACCAAGTAATCATGTCGCAGTTTATTGGAAAGGTAAGTTGAATATAAATCACAAAACATTCTGCTAACTCGTAATTCAGACCGGATTAGCCCATGCCCGCGTTTGGCATCATCTCGATATGGCCACCGAGACCCGTACACTGGGAAGAGTAGCTTCTGCCATTGCTCTCACGCTTATGGGAAAGCACAAACCTACATACAATCAAACTATTGACAGCGGTGATTATGTCGTTGTGTCTAATTGTCATTTCTTAAACGTCACTGGTAACAAGATGGATCAGAAACTTTACAGACGACACTCTGGTAGACCTGGTAATTTACATGAAGTTGTCATGAAGGATCTTTTAGCCAACAAAGGTGGTTCCGCTATATTGAAGCAGGCCGTATCTAAAATGTTGCCAAAGAATAGATTACGAAAGTTTCGTTTGGAACGATTGAAGATCTTTGAAGACTCCAGTAATCCATATGCAGATAATGTTGTTGCTTTTCATGATGAATCTTTACAAGTTTCAAAAGTTCTTGAACAAGTAGCAAAGTTGGAAGTGACCAAGAGGTAGTTGAGATTGGGTGATTGATTTGTTTTGATGTTTGATTTGTTCTGTTTTGAACTGTACTGTTTTTTGTTCTGTTTTGAACTGTACTGTTGTTTGTTCTGTTCAGTTCAGTTCTACCAGTCCAGTTCTGTTCAATCCAGTTCAACCAACCCAGTTCAACCAACCTAGTTCTACCATCCTACAACCACCAACCTACAACTACCACCCACCCACCAACTACCAACAACCATCCTCATCCACCACCCATCCCCACCATCCACCATCTTGTATATATCTCTAATACATTCTGTTATTTAATCGTACTCATATATATATCAGCCCTTACCCACAAGCAACAAAAAACAAACACTGGTTCTTCTCGGTTCCCTTTAAACCTCTCCAAGTAATTCTTAACAAGGCTATATTCAATCAACAATGAGTTTAGAGGCTACTATGATCGTGTAAGTAACTTTTAATATTAAAAACAATCACTAACTTGTATAGGGTGGACAATTCTGAGTTCACCAGAAACGGCGACTATACCCCTACAAGATTCGACGCTCAAAGAGATGCTGTAGCTCTACTCTTTAACTCAAAGACTCAAGTCAATCCTGAAAACACAGTTGGATTGATGAGTATGGGCGGTACTGGGTATGTTTATAGTCTTGTTTGGTGATTATACTAACATTTGCTTCAGACCAGCAGTCCTTGCCACTCTTTCAACTGATTTTGGTAAAATCTTGTCAGGTCTCCACAATATCAAGATTGAAGGTCAATCACATCTTTCAACTGGTATCCAAGTTGCTGCAGTAAGTTGCTGATATTGTGCAATTGGTCTTAACTAACGTTTTTCAGCTTGCATTAAAGCACAGACAAAACAAAATTCAACGTCAAAGAGTAATTGTTTTCGTTGGAAGCATCATTAAGGAAGATATCAAAGAGTTAGTCAAGTTGGCTAAGAAAATGAAAAAGAATAATGTAGCTGTTGATTTCATTAATTTTGGTGAAGAGTCTGAAAATACAGAAAAACTGGAAAAATTCATTGAAGGTATTAACAGTGGTAATAATAGCCATCTTGTAACGGTTCCTCCGGGTCCTCATTTACTTTCAGATGTCATTGTTTCTTCTCCAATTGTTAACCATCAAGATGGTGCTGTTGGTGGTACTGATGATGGTGCTGGTGGTGATGGTGGCGATTTATTCGAATTTGGTGTAGATCCAAGTGCTGATCCTGAACTTGCCATGGCTTTGAGAATGTCAATTGAAGATGAAAAGCTTAGACAAGAAAAGGAAAAAAAGGAAAAAGATGATGGTTCAAGTAAGACTGATGATTCTAAAAAGAATGACGACAAAATGGAACTGTGATTGAAATTTTTCACTATTTATTGGTTTTCAGTATTCATATTTACAACTTGAAAAAAATGACTAGAAGTATTAATACAATTAAAATTGTAAGATTTATAATGATTGGAATTGATTTATTGGAATTAATCAATAAATTTCTTTGATTTATCTTTTATCACTGAAATGAATCAATAAAATTGTTCATGAGTTATGACTTATCTTTCATCACGGAAAATACCATAATATATCTTTATTACTGGAAATACAATCAATCTTTATTACAGGAAATACAATCTATCTTAGTCTATCTTTATCTCTGGAAATACAATCTATCTTCATGTCTGGAAATACAATTTATCTTAGTCTATCTTCGTCTCTGGAAATACAATCTATCTTAGTCTATCTTCATCTCTGGAAATACAATCTATCTTAGTCTATCTTCATCTTTGGAATTACAATGATTTGATTAAAAAATTCACAATCCACTTATTTTTACAAACAAATCTCTTCATGTATAATGATTCCAGGAGTATTGTAGCACAGCTTTCATGTAAAAATTATTTACCTATTAAATTTTTATTTTTGTAATTTCCTTCTTGGTCGACACAATCATGTTTTCCAGACCTACTTCGGCTGTAAGCTATTCAAGTAGACGAAGCTCATCAAGAAAGGGTGTTCGCTCTCGACATAGTCTACGTTCACAAGTTAGCAGGAAATCAAGAGAAGAAAATCTATACGCATTCTCTAATAATAAAAATGCAAGCAAGACTGGATTTGTTAAATTCAAAGGTAAAATAAAAAGAGGAATAAAAAAAACATTTCCACGCATGATAAGTTCACGTTTATTGAAAGATCTTCCTCAAACTTGGCCGCATTTTTTAGAGGAATATGGAAAGTGTGAAACAAATTTATCAAATATTAGCAGACCCGATTCTTTTAATCAGTATGGATTTATGGCACCTCCAGAAGCGTTCAATGAATCAAAAAGATGCCATGAAGTTAATGAATATTTAAACAAGAGAAATTGGAAATCAATTCATTTTTTCTACAATAAATGCAAGCCATTATTGGAAAAATATGATCTCAGTGGAACAAGTATTTCATTAGTTGACAGAACTAAACAGATTGTTAAGTTTTCAATTAATTTCCCACTAGACGCAGTGACGCGAAATGTTTCTCTCGATGCTCATGCAATTTTGTCTAAAGATTACCTTGTGGTACTTGATGCAAGCAAAGACTGGAGAATGACATATAGTCCAATGGTTCATGGCCCTCCATTCACGAGATTTTACGCAGCTGTACCTTTGATATCTAGAAACAAGTTAATTGTCGGGACATTAGCTGTTTTTGATCCTTATACCAGAGATGATTTTGATATAGACCTAATTGAAGAATTAAAGCAAATTGCAGAAGAAGCAATGGAATTTGTGGAGCAGCGTCCTTCGTCACTATCTAGAAAAATGTCATTTTATGAAACCAATTCTTTGAATAATTTTGGAAAGAATGCCCGTCTTAAAAACATTGGTATTTTGGACACTAATTCAGAAGTTATACCAGAAGGCCAATTACAACAAGGATTGCTTGGTCTCAAAGGCCTTAATAGCAATCCATCTATAGAGTATTCATTTCAGGAATTGTTGAATTCTCGAGACGTTACAACGGCTGTTGATAAAGCTGTAGCACTTTTGCAGATTGCACTTTGTTTGGATCTAGTTTATATTGTGGAAATTCGTACATCTTTTACGTATGTTATTTCCAATGAACTAGATTTCAAATATAAAAATGGTGATAGTTTTGATTTACAAGATACAGATTCTTTTGGAGATTCAATTAAAAAGAATGTCAATATTCGATTGTTAGGAGGTCATGGTTTACCAAAAGAAGCCCTCAAGTTTGACAAGTCTATTCATAAGCATGTACTGTATTCTGAATATGGCATGTATTTTGATGTTTCTGAGTGAGTATTTAATTATTTTGAATGATGAGTGCTAACTGGTTTGATATAGTGAGAAATCTCAATATTCTTCAGGAATATTTATGCCATTTAAAAGAACTCCTGCAAAAGTTTATATAAGAGAGCCTGAAATCAAGAATTTAGATACTGGGAAAAAGTCATTTAGCAAGTCAGTCAAGGGTAGTGTTAACGGATCGTCCAAGTGTGAAACGTCGATTAGAAACAAGTTATGGGATGAGTTTTCAGCAAACAATTCAGTTACTAGAGCTTATAATACTGCTCCAGTAAGGCTGAACAACAAGTCTTATGATTTTGAATCTAGATCTGCACCTATTGGATTTCGACCTTTTGAAATAGATGAAGAAGTCGAGAGAGTAGAAAAGTGGGTTTATGGGGAAGAGAGTGATCTTGGAACTGGAAGTACAAAGTTAGGTGATAAAGCGAGTGACAAGGAAATGGAAGAATTAACTGATGAATTAAATCAATTCAGTATTGAACGACTTGAGCATGACAAAGTTGAAGCAGGCAAAGTTGCAATAGACAAAGCTACAACAGGAGAATTATATGAAACTACAACCAAACTACATGAAACTACTTCAAGAGATGATGAACAAGATGAACAAAATGAACAGGATGTTGAACAAGATGATGAAATTATTACACAAGGTATCAAAGTCAAAGTTAAATACGGAGGATATATCATGGCAGGTTTTGCATTTGAACATCTTGATTTTCCGTCAAAAGACGTGGAATATATGAAGTTTTGCTTAAAGGCTTTAGAAAGTTTGTTTACAACATGATTTCATTATATTTGTTTATGATTTTATACATGATATATTTATTATGAGTTTGCAGTGAATAATATCTACGGATAACTATGTTTGTGCTATGCTTACTTTCATGTTCAGCGATGCTTATGTTTATGTTTAACGATGATGTCTAACAATGATGTCTAACAATGATGTCTAACAATGATGTTTAACGATGATGCCTAACTAAACTCATGCTCATGCTTATAAACTGCCCATCTCATCCCCATCAACTAAACTCGTGTTAAAACTCACAATTAACCCACCCTAACTGAGACTGTGAAATTCCAAATTAATATTTATACTGAAAATTACAAGCAAACAGTTCTCAAAATTACAATCTACTTCAAGTAAAAACCATTTTAAGAAAACCACATTAGGATACATATTACTAAATTGTTGACATAACCAATCAAGTCATTTACACACAATTTTCTAAAAATTGTTTGTCATTTCTGACTAATGAGCTGGAAAATTTTTGCTACTCGTTTTTCCAACGCCATCTCCCTCTTTGATTTTCTTGACTCTTCTAATTAACGACGACAGCATCGCCAACAGATCTCATAATAAGTAAGCAACGAAACTATGAATCAAAATACTCTGTACTAACTCTACGTTACAGATCAAAATGCCTAAGAAGAGAGCTTCCAACGGACGTAACAAGAAGGGTAGAGGTCATGTCACCTCTATTCGTTGTTCCAACTGCGCCAGAATGGTCCCTAAGGATAAGGCCATTAAGAGATACGTCGTTAGAAACATGGTTGAAGCTGCTGCCATTCGTGATATCTCTGAAGCTTCTGTTTACAAGGAGTACGTTCTTCCTAAGCTTTACCTCAAGACTCACTACTGTATCTCTTGTGCTATCCACAGCAAGGTTGTTCGTGTCCGTTCTAGAGAAGGCCGCCGTATTAGAACTCCTCCTCCTCGTGTTAGATTCAACAAGGACGGTAAGAAGATCAATCCTACCGTTGCTGCTAAGGCCGCTTACTAGATTAATTAATCAATTGATTTGATTGAAATTCATGATTTAATAAATGACTTGGTATTTTGGTTTGTAAATGAAAAAAATGAAAAAATGAAAAATGAGTTTCAAAAAGGTTTAAACGTAGGTATTTGAAATTACTTTAGAACTGGTTTAGGACTGTTCTAGGATTAATTGAGAATTACTTGAAATTACTTTAGAACTGGTTTAGGACTGTTCTAGGATTAATTAAAAATTACTTGAAATTACTTTAGAACTGGTTTAGGACTGTTCTAGGATTAATTGAAAATTACTTGAAATTACTTGAGAATTACTTGAGAATTACTTGAGAATTACTTGAGAATTACTTGAGAATTACTTGAGAATTACTTGAAAATCACTTGAATATCACAAAATCACTTGAATATCACAAAATCACTTGAATATCACAAATTCATTTGAATATCACAAAATCACAAAATCACTTGAATATCACAAAATCACAAAATCACTTAATTCAAAATCACAAAACTTCAAATCAATTTCATTATACTCATTCAAACATGTCAATAATCAGTATTCAATAATCATCATCTCCAGTATTGTCATTTCATCACCTTCAAAATCAACACTGCCTAACTTTGTCCCTTCAAAAGTTAACATTGCTCTTTCAATAGTTAACATTGTCCCTTAAATTGATTAAAATGTCTTAATTCCTATCGTTTCGTACATTGCATCACAATCCATATCGTCTTCATCATTGTCGCTTATCATTGTCGCTAACGTGCCGTTTGAAAATTCTATTCTGCACGTCTCCTAAAGGAAACGGTCGGCGGATCATATTGAATTTATAGTTTGTCTTAGAAATACTTAAGACCCTGTGTTTCTGCCAATTTGTATCAGCTACACCAAATCATGAATTCCTCAGTAAAACCAAAAGTCTTGATCGTGGGCGACGTCGATACTGACCTTGAAAGCTTTAAAAAACTTTCAGACCATTTTGAATATTCTGTATGTCATGTACAATATACCTTTGAAATACCGCTAATCAGTCTACCCCAGTTTTACAACGTGTCCACTAAAGAGCAAGTCATTGAAGACTTTAAAACAGTACACTCAAATGTACAGGCAATCTGGGCTCAATGGACAGGCTTTATTGTATGTGTCTTCAGCTCCCTGCTCGTAACCTAAACTCTAACTTAACTCAGCCTGTAGGTGGCCTGAGAGGTGACGTTCTAGCTGCCCTTCCTCCATCTGTAAAAATAGTTGCATCTGTCGCAGCGGGATTTGACGCTTTTGATGGTCCTGCTTTGGCAGAAAGAGGAATCGCTCTATGCAATACTTCTGGTTTGGCCTCGGATCCTGTCGCAGATCAAGTACTACACATGGCTCTTTCGCTCTATAGATACTTTCATGTCTTTGGCCGTTTGGCTAACGACTATAAGCATACAAGTGCTTGCAGAGCAGCTCTCATGACATCTGGCTGGGATCTGGAGTCTGGAAAACCAAAAGTGTTTGCTGATAGCAGAAATGGCAAAGATTACGCTATTGAAGACGACAAAAATATCGTTAGACCTGATTTTGGTTTTGGTGAAGTGGTAGCTGGTAGACCAGTTAGACAACCTAGAGGTCACACTGTTGGTATCGTTGGATTTGGTGGTATTGGTAAAGAAATTGGTAAAAGACTTGATGCAATTGGAATGAATATTATTTACCATAAACGTTCACCTCTTAGTTCTGAACAATCAAAATCTTTGGGATATGATGCTACCTTTTACTCTAATGTTGACGAATTGTTTACAAAATCTGACCTTCTCGTTCTATCTTGCCCTTTAAATGACAAAACTCATTATATTGTCAATGAGAAATCTATTGCTCTATTACCCAAAGAAGCAAAGATTATAAACATTGGTCGAGGAGCTTTAATTGACACAAAAGCTTTGCTAGCTGCTTTAAAGGCTGGTAAGCTTACTGGTGCTGCTATTGACGTTTATGAAAAAGAACCCATCATTGACCCAGAACTATGCGATCGTTGGGATGTTATTGTTAGTCCTCATATTGGTTCTTCAACTATTGAGACATCTTCTCTCTCTGAAAAGAACTGCGTAGAGAACATTTATAATATGTTTTATGGAAATTCATCCGATATCACTAAAGTAAATTAGGTATACTGCTAATGAAAATTTAAAAATTAACTTAGCCTTGATTGTGGAGGAATTGGTGCGTTTTCTGCTGGTGGTAAGCAGAATCTTGTCAATGTTTCTTCATCTTTAATAGACGTGTTTGAATTGACTGATAGCTCAGGTTTTGTAATTAATGTAATAGTAGCAACGTCCTCATCACTCGAAGTCTTGACATGATGCAAAAATGATTTCCGAGGAAGAGGTAATGATGGGGGTTTACTTTTTATAATTGAAGAATCATGACTTTTATTTTCTCGAGTAATTTGAGGAGGAGATTGTGCTTCTTTTGACAGCTTAGGAAGAACTTGCGGAACGGGTAGAGGAGTATCCTTCATTTGATTGTATTCATTTGAATGCATTTGTAGATAAGCAGACTCATTATTAAATGAACTAGTTAATAACAGTTTGTTTGAAGGTTGGAGCCATTGAACAGATAAACATCTTTTTGCCAAACGAATAGTGGTTTCATTAGTTTCTCGTAAGCTGCTGTTTTCCGTATTGCTCATGTATTCTAAAAGATTGGTGATTTCCAATTTTTTGTACAGTGTTTTTCTCCAGTCACTATTAGTCAATAATGGACATAATGCTCGAAGATAAGTATGAATCAGTTTTTCTTCTTCATTTGAAAGATCTTTTAGTTCTCTTATAAAAACATCAATAATCACTTTCAAATCGTTGACATACAAGTAATCACGAGTTTCTGAACTAGAAAATATCAAGTAAAGAAGCTTGAGAATCATCAACTGGATACAATTGTCTGGACAGCGATTCAATAAAAATACTACACTTTCACCAAAAGATGGAAGCTGTTTTTTAAAAGTCACCAATGTTTGAAACACTTTGTTGTCTATAACTTGTTTTTCAGAAATGGACTGAATGTCTGCTAGGTGTTGCTCTACAACCATGAATTGTTCATTAAGAGCTAGAATAACTTTCAATACTAAATATCCAAAAGGGTCATGATCATAATCTTCACGAAACTCAATTGCTTTAAACAAATGGAGAATAAAAGCAGAATCTACTTGTTTTAAATCTTCTTTTTTTGTTTTTTGCGCTCTGCACATTTCGTAAAGAAGATTGTAGTAAATTCTACCTAGAATCAAAGACTTGCATTCTTGGTGATTTCTTTTAAGAATTGTGATAATAATTGGTACTGCTGACTCTTCTTGTAATCGTTCAAATGTAGATTTGTGCGTTCTACCATCAATTAACAGAAATGCACCTACAACGATTTCCATTTTGACATGCAAACTTAGTCCTTCATTTATAGAATGACGACATGAAAGATTTTTTGCATGTAGTAAAGTAGAAACAAATTTTCTTCTAACGTAGGCTTTATTGCATTTAAAGACAGAAGAAGATTTCAGAATATCAACGCATTTAGCTAGCTGTTCATCGTGGAGCAAAAATCTATCAAGGAAAAGTGATGTGAAATGTAGAAAGACTTGAGTAGCTTTTTCAATTGTCGCTATAGATTTAGGTTCTTGAGATACAATATCACCAAGTTCTTTCTTGTTAGATTCAAAAATACGATGAACAAATCTAACATACCTAGCCAAAACTGCTCTTCATTTTCTAGTTCATATAAAGCTTCTTCCATTGTAATCAAGCTTGTAATTTCTAGCTTCTTGTAATCAAGCTTGTAATTTCTAGCTTCTTATAATCAAACTTGTAATTTCTAGCTTCTTGTAATCAAGCTTGTAATTTCTAGCTTCTTATAATCAAGCTTGTAATTTATAGCTTCTTCCATTGTAATGAAAAATAAAGTGAAAACTGACAGTTCATAAATCGCTCCAACTCGTGACGTCAATATGATATAAAGCAGAAATGATCCAGCATAAAATTCATGTTTAAATAATTATGATTCTATTTAATCTTGGGCTTGATACCATTAACCATTTCATCTTTAGAAATCAAATGGCCAATAGTTTCAATATGATTGAGTAAAGCTGAGATATTTGTGCTCCACTCATTCAAAATATCGTTACTATCTTTTGGTTTAGCAAAAGTAACAATTCTTTCAGGTCTATTGATTCTAGCGTAAATCGTTCCTTGAGTAACAAGTTTAGAAATGAACTGTTCACTTTCCTTTTCAGACAAATCCAAGAGTTTGTTAAGTTTGGAGGTGCGAATTCTAGTGTAATATTTAGAAATAACTCGAACATTGTGCTCAATAACTCTCTTTCTGAAATCTTCCCATCGTGCTTTACCCTCTTTAGTTTCTTGATTGAATACACAAGTCTTCTGAATAGGAGGTCCGTAAATTTCTGCAACCTTGGGCCAACGCATTAGTTCATCAATTGTAAAGCATTTAATAAGCTCATAATGTAGAGATAAGGATTGTAATTTGATATCAGATTTAATTTTGTGAATTAAATCTGATTGCAAATTATCATATGGAGCAAGAATAATAAAGTAAACAATGTTTTCCAAAGCATTTTTCCACTTTAATTCGTCAGCCAGAACAAGAGGAGTATCATATATAGCTTGGTAATGTTGACAAACTTCTAAATATTGTGAGTTGTGTAAAGAAATCTCAATTAAAAGTTCATAATATCGGAGTTTCAAGTCGTGAGTTTCTTCCTTTTTAAAGTATCTGGAAACGATTTTTCTACTAAGGATTTGAGCTTGAGTGAAGTCATTTTTTTTAATGTATAGCTGAACTTGTTCTAAAATGAATTCAGTTTTTTCACGAATATCCATAGAACCGTAAGTTTCAACTTGCAATTCACCCAAGATTTCAGTAGCAGCGTCGATATCACCTTGTTTTTCACGGATACGAGAAAGAGTTCTAGAGACTCGTGCACGTTCAACTTCTACAAAGATCTTTCCTTCTGTAACGGTTCTGATATTTTCGATAGTTTCAATTTTTGTGTCTAAATCTGGTGCTTCTTCCAAGTGTTTAATTACTTCTTGAATCATCGAGGTGATTGCTTGTTTCAATTGACCATGTTTCTTTGATAGCAATTGGACTTGCTCGTTCATGAGTTTCCAGTTATTGGCCTTTCGCGTCACATTGACGATCTTTGATAGAACTTTTTTTGAAGATGCGAGATCAGAAGCCTTTTAAAACGTTAGTGACTGAATAAAATCTTCAATTAAACATACTTGTCTTGTTTGTTTTTCAAGCGATAGAAGTTGATCAAGACCACTTTGAAAGTTGGACTAAAAAGTTAGCAGTTGTACTTGATGATGGCAAATCGTCGTACCTTGACTAATTCGTCAATTTGAGGAAGTTCCTTCTCCAAGATTTCAGTAAAATCCTTTTCAGCTTTGATGAGTGTTTCGTCGGACATTGTTGTTTGGTGATTGAGGTGGACAAGTAGAAAATCAATGGAGATCTTAGTTTTGTCATGGTGGTGCAAACACTTGTGCACTTGTGCTTCATTAGTCATGGATTACATAATACGCAATATATGCGAATTTTTCGAATTTTTCAAACCTTCTGGAGTAACAATGTCAGAGATAAACTATTGGATATCAGATAATTTACAGAGTATTCTTGGAGCTAGTGATGAGTTTACTATTGATTTTTGTTTAGCATCAGCTAGTTCAGCAAAGAGTAGTTTTGAGTTGTTGGAGCTTCTCAGCAGTGTTGGATTACCAAAGAATTCGGCTTCAAAGAGTTTTGTTAAAGAACTTTACAGTAAGTTTAATCAATCTGCTAAAAGCTCAGCCAATGCTAAAACTTCGAATCAGGCTTCAAAACGTTACTTGTTTTTAATGGATGAAGATGAATCAAGTGGTACTAAACATGTTGAAAAACCAAAAAGCGAATCATTAAGAACAAAGACAAATCAGTCAAATCAGTCAAATCAGCGACGGAAACGAAGATATTCATCTGAAGAGGTTCAAACTGAAATTCAAACTGATGAAATCAAGCCTGAGATCCAACCTGGAGTCCAACCTGGAGTTCAACCTGGAGTCCAACCTGGAGTCCAACCTGATGAAATATTGGATATTGATAAAGACCAACAAGAACGTAAAGAGTTTGCTGATCGATTAAAAGATCGAGATAATCCTACTTTTAAAAATAAAAGAGACGAAATTTCGAAAGAAATACTTAATGATAGAGAAGAAATGAATAAATTAAGAACTTTGGCTCGACAAAAATACCTTACTAAAAGAGAAGAAGAAAAACTCTTCTTGTTGGAACAAGAAGTTCATGATCTTGAAGAATTGGTTGACAAATACGGATGGGATAACTTATCGCGAAGAGAACAGAAAGAAATCACATACAAGCGCGAAATTTTGGCTATTACTAAAGAAAGGAAAGCAATTGATGATGGAACTAATGGTTATAAGCTTCCTGAAGACTATTTCACTGAAGATGGTAAAATTGACAAAAAGAGAAAAGAATCAGTACTTCATAAACGTTACAGTGAAGTAAATCAACATACTTCTGAACAAGATACATGGGAAGCAGAACAGCGACAAAAAGCTATTTTCAATAAAAGCAAACAACAAGATACTGAAGAATATGAATTTGTTTTCGATCCAGCACAAAGCATTGACTTTGTTACAGATGCAGTCCTCAATAGAGAAGAGGTATTGTTGGAACAAAAAATTAAAGAACAAGAAAAAAGAATCAATTCTTTGGAGGAAAATCGTAAATCTCTTCCAGTATATACACATCGAGAAGAGATTTTGGCTGCTATTAAAGAATATCAAGTTTTAATCATTGTTGGCGAAACTGGCTCTGGTAAAACTACTCAAGTACCTCAATTCTTACATGAGGCTGGCTACACTAAAAATGGAATGAGAGTTGGATGTACGCAGCCTAGAAGAGTTGCTGCAATGTCTGTTGCAACTCGTGTTGCTGAAGAAGTTGGCTGTAAACTGGGACACGAAGTTGGTTACACAATCCGTTTTGAAGACAAGTCAAGTGATAAAACGGTTATAAAATATATGACGGATGGTATGCTTCTAAGAGAGTTTTTAACTGATCCTGAACTTTCGACATATTCAGTAATTATGATTGATGAAGCACACGAGAGAACTCTTCATACAGATATATTGCTTGGGTTACTTAAAGATATTGCAAGATTTCGTCCAGAACTTCGACTGCTGATTTCTTCAGCTACTTTAAATGCAAAAAAGTTTTCCGAATATTTCGATGATGCTCCAATTTATCAAGTTCCTGGTAGACGTTTTGAAGTTGATATTCACTATACAAAGCAGCCAGAAGCAAACTATTTACATGCAGCAATCACCACAGTTTTTCAAATCCACACAACTCAGAAAAAGGGTGACATTTTGGTATTTTTAACAGGTCAAGATGAAATTGAAATGGCAGCTGAAAATTTAGAAGAAACTTGTCGAAAGCTTGGAAATAAAATACCAAATATGATGATATGTCCAATTTATGCCAATCTTCCTCCCGAGATGCAGGCTAAAATTTTTGATCCTACGCCAGAAGGGTCTAGAAAAGTAGTTTTAGCTACAAACATTGCCGAGACATCTATCACAATTGATGGAATTGTGTATGTTATAGATCCTGGGTTTGTTAAGGAGAATGTTTATAATCCCCGGACTGGAATGGAAAGCTTGGTGGTAACACCTTGTTCTAGGGCTTCGGCTGATCAGCGTGCAGGCAGAGCAGGTCGTGTTGGTGCTGGTAAATGTTTTAGGTTGTTCACGAAATGGTCATTTTATAATGAATTACCCTCAAGTACGACTCCAGAAATATTGAGAACCAATCTGGCAAGCGTTGTACTACTTTTAATGTCTTTGGGGATCAATGATATTTTAAATTTTGACTTTTTAGACTCTCCACCTCATGATTCCCTAATACAAGCTTTAGAATTACTATATGCATTAGGGGCTCTAAATGATAGAGGTGAGCTAACGAAGCTTGGTCGTCAAATGGCTGAATTTCCAGCTGACCCCATGGTTGCGAAAACGATTATAGCAAGTGACAAATACGACTGTGTTGAGGACATTTTATCTATAGTTGCAATGCTAGGAGTAGCAGCAGCACTTTTTTTTCGACCTAAAGACAAGAGAGTGCACGCAGACAAGGCGAGAGAAGCATTTACTCGACCTGGTGGAGATCATTTATCATTGTTGGAAATTTGGAATCAGTGGGTAGAAACTGATTATTCATTTCAATGGGCACAAGAGAATTTTCTACAATTTAAATCACTAATGCGAGCGAGAGATGTGAGGGATCAATTAGCCAAATTATGTGAACGAGTTGAAATTGAAGTTCGTGACTCTAGCGCAGGTGGCGATGAATCTCTTGTTAATATTCAGAAAGCGGTGACATCTGGTTTTTTTTCGCACACGGCTCGTCTTACCAAGTCTGGTGATAATTACAGATCTGCTAAAACAAGCCAAGTTGTCAGCATTCATCCGTCCAGCTGTTTATTTGGAAAGAAGCCAAAATGGGTAGTTTATCATGAACTTGTGTTAACATCGAAAGAGTTTATGAGAAATTGTATGCCTTTACAACCTGAATGGCTTATTGAAGTAGCACCTCATTTTTATAAACGAAAGGAGCTTGAAGAAATCGGCGGCATGGAAGGCAAGATGCCAAAAATTGTATAGAAATGTTACTAGAAATATAATTCTATTATTTCGCATTCGAAAAATGACTTTAAATTAGAGATCCACAAGATCTATACTTTCTAGGTTTTTTTTTCAACAGTGGCAGGCCACTAGGTAAACAAGTCGAGTTAGAGTTCAGGATAATTTTTTACTCTTTAAGTATTGTTAACATTTGTCAATATCAGGCAATTTGATTAACCAAGGTAGAGCTTAGAAGTGTTCGTCATACTACATGTGCGAGCATATTAATGAAATTTGTGATTTGGAGAATGAACAGTGAGCATTATAATCAAAGGATCAAAAGGCGAGGCTGCTACAATAGAGATATTTGCAACTCCAAAATGAGAATTTCAGCGTAAAATGCTTATTTTTTTGTGATAGCTCGTGAAAGAATAATTTTCAAGGCTCGCGAAATTTGTAAAAAATGGTAGACTGCTGGTGTAAATTTCAAAATGATAGCATATTTCACCACATGGTTTTACTTATTTTTCCCTGGTACAAATAATTCAAGTATTTAGATTAAGCAAGCTATATCAACAATCTCCCGAGGTGAAATTTCATCAGAAACAATGTATCATGAAGCTATAATAATTCTTTCCGTAGAAGAGTTTTGAAACAATCACTAAAGCATATGAATAATTGCAGTGAGTATTGATAGCTTCTTTGTTTATGTGCAGTATGTTTTCTAGTTGAGAGATAATACGTATTTTTTTTCATGTCCTGCACGTTTAAATTTAGCAGTGCGTAAATATTAAGCATGAGTTTACGGAGTGCTCAGTAGATTAACAATTGTTTCACAGGTTGAGACAAGATGCGAACTATGAACGAGGACGGTAATTTTTAAATGCTAAAAATTTGGACATACATGATGTACATTTAAAATAATATTTCAAGAATTTGGAAATATCAAATAAAAAAATGCAAAATCGTGGATATCAAATTATTTTTATCAAGTAAAAAGCATTTTTTACCAAATCACGAACATATCAGCTTTGAATACTGTTATAGACACAATCAATATAATCATAAATATCATGAAGACAAATTCTGAAGAAAAACTCAGAAGAAAAACTCTGAAGAAAACTCTGAAATTTTTATTGATTCATTAAGGATCTCTTACCACTAATTCGTAAATTTCAGGGATATATATTTGCTACACATTGCCAAAGACGTTTCCGGGATGTCTCAAAAATGTTGCACTATTCTCTACAAAGATTTAGAAAGATTCCGGTGGAGTGAGAGATTGAATACCATAAAAATCTACTATTGCAGTCGGTTCATACTGATAATATCTTTGATTCTTGACTTTATTCAGGATAGTTTTGTCTCCCATCTACTGATACTATCGGTACCCGTTGCAGATTATCCCAGATGGTTTGTCCAAAACAGAAAAGTAGATTGATTGAAAATTTTTCAAGATGAATCTGCAATCTGGATCTAGAGAGATGAAGGAAAAGCAGCAGAAGCAGCAGCAGAAATAGCATCAGTGAAAAAATAATACCAGTAATATTAGTAGTAGGATTTTCAACACAAGTATCAGAACAAGTAGTATTTCCAGCAGCAACAGCAGTAGAAGAGCTGTCGTCTGCAGCAAAAACTAGCGCAAAAAACTAATGTTGGATTCCACTGTTCATTATTATCAGGCTAAATCAAAAGCTACGAAATTATCTAATGTGACTTAAAGAAAGATAAAAATAAGTGACCGCCTGAGAAGAAAGGTAGATATATCTACAGAAAATTTAGGCTTTTAGGCGTGTAAGTTTACCAAATATTGAAATAAGGCCAGTTTCCAATTTCCATTGTTGGAGAAGCAAACAGCTTATATTTTTTCATGTTTCATATTATGACGATTGCCATAATTTGTGGAAAGATGTTTGGAAGTAGGATTCCGCTTATTCATTATAATTTGAGTGGAAGACGAGTTTTAAGCGAGCGGCACATTTGAACAAGCTTTAGATGAAAACGACATTGCTAAGAGTTCAAACAAAACAACAAACGGAAGAAAGCAGACCAAAGTCCGCAACGCCTTGCTTTCTACGTTAAAGCATAATGATAATGACCGAGAGGATTCTAAGAATAACTCATTTTAAGATTTTATGTCTACATGTGTCCTATGTAGGTACGTTGAGTTAAAATCGTTTGGTATAGATGAGTGACTTTCGGTCTATAGCCACAGTCTGGAGGACCTTATCTGAAAGAACCTTAGAATAAAGAATCCCTATTATTAGTGTTTTCGAACTTGTCTGCTGTAGATTGTGTACAGAAACACAAGTATCAAAGGATATCGCCAAAATATCAACATAAAGTATACATGAAGAAAATGGATAAAGACATATACATGGGTCTCCGAGTATTAATAGCAGGAATAGCAAAAATTCGGATTCCGACCTCCTTCTCTGTGGCCTAGAACGGTCTATCACGGTCTGCCATGGGCTACCACGGTCTATCTCAATCTACTACAGTACACCACGACCTAAAACAACCAAAAACAACCTATATCTACCACGGGTCTTCCACGCAATCTACCTTTTAAATGACTTGACCTATTTCTTTAAAACTCTACCTCGGAATCACCCATCTCTACAACACATTTCTACCACAGACCACCACAGATCACCTCACAATTACCACCAGCTTTGAAGGGGTTAGGTCAGTGATTGCGTTAGTGACACTGGCAACGTTTTGAGAAAACTAGATGCAATTTTCTTTTTTCAAATATATTCAGCATTAAAAAATCAATATAAATCACCATTCTTCTCTCAACCTTTCCTCTAAATTTATTTAATTAACCTTCTTCTTATATACTGTCCTTCTACAACAATTTTTTGGTTCCAACACTGTAAAACCCATAGGACTCTACTCGTCTAATCATTCTCTGCTACCATAGATTCCGATGAAGTCACCACACTCTGAAGAAATGGCCATTTGGATAACAAACCATCCTTTCGAATCCATCTGGGTCGAGCATTTGCCCAACGGCCGCGTAGAACAGATCTCGTCTTCTTCTTTCTACCAGCTACATCCTCGATTCATAGACGAATCGCAACAGATGAATTATTTAGACAGATGCACACAAATCATCCAGCGCGAACGATACCTGAGAAGACTAAACTCAAATCGTCGCTCATCAAACAATGCGACAGTGCCCGTGGACAGAATCTTTGCTTCCACAGACAGACATCCTACAAAAATGCAAGTGCTAGTATCTGGTAAACAAAATATCACTCTTCTTTTCAATAGCCGGCCTAACGATTCTGGATATTGTTCGCTAAATTATATTACTTATAAAGCAACGCGAAAGGGCAGAGAACCCAGGACTTTCACTCAATTCATACCCATAGATCTCATAATGCCTCGCAATAGCGCTTGGTGGACCAACTTACAAACAAATAATAAAGCCAACATTGACAACTCCACAATTCAGCAGTTGTCACGCTGCACTATCGGCCTATAATCTTGGTCTCTAATCTTGGTTTGTGATTTTGGATCATGTCTACCTGATCTTGGTATCTGTTTGCCTATCGTGATATACGCAGAAGTGCTGAGAAATAAGGCGTTAGGGCAAACATTTTAAATTTTTTGGTCAAATGGTAAGAAGGGAGCTGTATATGCAACTACCGTTTGCAATGAATTCAGCAAAGCCAACGTATATCATCATGTACCACTAGATACTTGCTTAGAAACAAAAATTTAATAGACTTATTTGCATGACCGACTGGTGCTGTTAATCCATGTGGCTGTTCTCTGTGATAGCCTCTGCTGCTGGCCATGAAAGAGAAGGTCTATATTACGGTTACTTGAACTTTATTTGATTTACACAATGTGTTAAACTTCGACTTGAAAAGTTTAACTACAAGAAATGACGAGAGTACTTAAATTACGGTTTGACTTGTCGTGGGCACAACTGAGTTTAACAACTTTTGAATTGATTGATCGTGAAGGCCTATGCGGAATGATATCGCGGTGCTTTTGTGATATACAATACCAGTTTTTTTTCCATATTTTCTCATCTCTTTCTATTTGTAACATGAAAATTTCCGCTACAATGTTCAATTAGCGCAAGGTGGAAACAGCAGCGGAGCGCTGATTTTTAAAGCCTATTGGTGTCATGTTTAATCTGTGAGTTGGAAACAGTGTAGAAATAAGAAAAACATGCTGATATTGATTGATTCTTCTAGAGCACGAGTAACCCTTTGTCTTCTAATCAACAATAACGCCCTAGTTCCCTTGTTTACTCAAAATACAGAGTTAAACAATAGAATGCAAGTTTTGATCTATCTTGAATGAAAAATTTCTCTCAAGCTTTTATTGTAAGCAAAAAAAAAGAGGGTTGAACGGTGAGTATTTAGCTTCTACTTGTAATTTTTTCATCTTTTTATTGTGGAGAGAGTTAGTTACTAATTTTTAAATGTCTTAACAGATGAAATATTCTGAGCAGAACTACATCATACCTTAACTCAACCCAGTTCTTTTCGGAGCAATAGAGTGCAAACAAAGTTATTTTCCATATTTAGATGTGTACGCATATTTCTTGCTCCAAAGCAAATGTGAAAAATAGTCAACATTTTCACAAAAACAATCAACTGCCTTTTCATTCAAACTCCTATTGAATGAAAATTATTTACTTTTCTCTTCTGGTTGTAACTCGCTACAAGTTTTTTCAGATTCTTCTAATTATAATCAGCAAAGAAAATACGGAAGCTTCTCGTAAATTTGACATTTTTCCAAGTTTAAAGTCTGTGACAAGTACCATCAACATTAACTCCTACAATAGTCTTCAATCAAATTAAATGCTATTCAACTCAAATATCTCTTTGGCAGAAAAGCAATTTGGTACAAAAGAATATTTTACACTAGAAAGTTATTATAAAATAATAGTCCGGGATCGTTGATTTAATGCTCAAAACTAAAATCAAATAAATAAGACTTGATATCATCGAGGATCTGCCATCAAATGAATTTTAACATCGCTGTCTTGAACGTTCATATCAGCCATGTTATTGGGTGTAATAAAAATTGTTTGGACATGAGAACTGTCTTTTACAGCTTCAATCATCAGTCTCATGGAAACTTTTCGGTTGACTTCATCCATAAATACGTCAAATTCGTCCAAGCCGCGAATTTTACTACCCATAGATTTCCAAACTGAAAGTAAAAACGCAATTTGTGAAAACGATTTTTCACCGCCCGAGAGACTTCGAGGATCACGACCTGCTTTTCTATTTGGTTCATTACTAGCTTTAGAAGATCCATTTTCTAACTTATCAAATTGGCTTTTCGGTGCCGCACTGAGTTCTATTTTTCCCTTATCATGGTCTATATCCAATTGCCCTTCAAAATTTCGCTCTCTCAAAATTCGGAAATAATTTTGTGTAATGGTAGCAGTTGAGTGTAGTAGCAAAACTTGATACCTTTTTTCGTGATAAGCCTGCATAGAATCCAACTTTTTACTAGCTTTCATTGCATCCGTATATTGACCTTTAAGATTGAGATAATGAGACTTAGACACATGTAATTCTTTGGTAACTTGCGACAGAGGTTTTGAATTAGAGTCTCGAAATTGGACTATCCTATTCTGAAGGTCTGTCATTTTTTGAATTATGTGCTGAATAGAGTCTTCGTTTTCTAGTGCTTCAGCTTCTCGTTCAGGATCTAACTTAAAAGCTTTTAATTTTGAAACCTCCAAATCACTGCTCATTTGTTCTTCTTTTTCTTGAATAGATCTTATGATTCTGTCGCAATCTTTTTCTTTTCTTTTATGCTCATCAATTGTTGACTTTCTGTTGTTAATTTCGTGCGCCCACCTTTCCAAGCTTTCCCTGATTTTTTGAGCTTCCTTTTCCAAGCTCCCCTTTGTGCTAATTAGCTTGTTTCTTGCAAATATCAAGTCTTCAACCTCCTTTTTCCGATCTTCCATGAAAATGAGACTATCTGTAAACTGATCATCATACTGAGACTGAATTGTTTCCAGTTCTTTCTTTTCAATGCTCAGTCTCATCAAACGGGCATCATCTATTTCTTCAGATAACTTAGACTCTAACTGTCTGATTTCAGATTTCAGTTTTTTAATACGATTCTGATATTGATGGATAGCAGATTTGATCTTTTTTAATTCTTCTTCCATATTGTTCTTTCTTTTCAAAAGTCTACTTTGAGTTGATAAGTATTCTTTTTTTCTATTTTGATTGTGAGAAAGGCTTTTTTCAAGACTTTCGATTTGGTTATCTGAGCTACCAGAAGACATTAACGATGGCTTTGTCCAACCATGAATAGGAGCAGAACTAGAAGAATTATTAGCTCCTCCTCCAACAATTGTACCTTCTCCATTCTTAAGAAGAGCATAACATTGTAACACATTTTGTGGCTTTTTGAACATGAGTTTTTCTGCTTCTCGACGATCTTCCATTAAAATAGTCCTTTCAATACGGTTATGATCGATTAAAACGCGTTTCACATATTCATCGGAAATATCAAGAGCATCTAAGACAGTTGTATATTTTTCATCTGGAATATGTTTTTGAAAATCAAATAGGTCTCGTTTGGCCACAATAATAGAATTGTTTGCACCATATCTAGATATGATGTCCAGTAAAAGTGTTTTATCCCGTTCATTTTCAACCACAAATGAATTGAGGGTCTGATTCATTTGTTGATTCAAGACTTTACTCCATTTTGTTTCTTTGAGAGTCACAAATCGACCAACAGGACCAATTGGTTTGGTACTAAACCGAGCACTAAGTCTATCTATTTCACTTAATATCGAATGAACATTTTTGCCAAATGCCAGTAGTTCATTACCAAGCACACTTTGAAATTCCTTTAAATTTATTTCATCATTTCTAATATCACCATTCACTCTTTGAATCTGTTCTTGAGTTTGATCAATTTCTTGTTGTAATCCTGTGCGTTTTGAAGATAGCTCTAGAGATTCATTTTCAGAACGCAGTAATTTTGATTCAACAGATTCAAGTAAACTTTTATGATTCTTAAATTCTTCTTGCATTTTTTTGCGTTCTTCATCATATCCTCCATTCACTCTCTCTTGTTCATCAAGAATTTTTTCAGCAAGAGTTGATAAATTGACTTTGGTTTTGTTGACTTCACTACTAATTTGATCTCGGTTACTGACTGCTTCCTTATGAGCTAATCGAGCTGTTCTGATTTTATCATCATCACTTTCAATCTTTTTGTTATTTGCTGCAATTTTAGCTCTGACATTCTCCATTTCCATATCAAAATGTTGCTTAGCTTCATTATCAATAACTCCTTCTTCTAATGAATTAATTTTTTGAGTGATTCTAGTTTTGTCTTGAACAGCTTGGTCTAATTCTAATCGTATTTGTGATACCAGTTTTTTTTTCTCGTCATGATCCATCCATGCTAAACGTTTTTTCAATCTACGAAGGTCCTTTTGTTGCTTTTCCTCACTCATCTTGCTGAGATATATATCTTCACATTTGCGATACATTGATTCAGCTGTTTTCACTTTCTCCCAGACAGCCCTTAACGATCTCTTTGATAAATTATTACTGGTGACAGTTTGAGAGTTTTTTGCTTTCCATATTTCATGCTGCATGCCTTCAGATAAATGTTGATAAATTTTCGTAGTTTTTGTTGATGTCAAGAATGATCTAGCGGCATCTTGAGTCAAAATGGACATTGGATTATCAATGATGATTTCGTAGTGAGTTAATATAGCGTCTAATTCTTCTTTTTTCGTGGAAACTGTTTTCCCGTTTTCATTTTTGAGTTTGTAATTTGAAAGAGTCTTGTCAATAGTCCGTTCAACGATAATAATATCACCATACAAATTGTGATTAAAAGGATCACTTCCCGCGTTGTTGATTTGTACGGTAACTCGTGAGAATTCACAACCATCTTTGATGAAGGAGCTCAGTTTCGAACCACGCTGAGTCTGCGATGCTTTTCCACCTAGACAGATAGCAATACCTGTTAGAATAGCACTTTTTCCACTTCCATTGTGTCCAACAATGAAATTAATTTTTGGTCCTAAAGTCAATGATAGATTTGAATGACACTTGAAAAATAATATTAGCATAACAGAGCTAAATCATTTAAATAAGCATACCATGAAATTGATCAATTGAATTTTCATAATTGAGCCACCATCGTCAACATGCTAATGACTAATGTTAGATTAAACAAGATCAGTAATATCTATTGCACATACTACTGTGTAGAGTGGTTCAGCATTGTCTAATCTTTGGCGTTTACCTTGTTGATGCTATATCTGTTAGTTTTGTGATTTCAAACAGTGAAAAATACTGACTTCCTGTAAAAAATTCAATTGATCCTCCGAGTCATCACTTTGCACTGTGCGTTTCAGAGTTTCTTCAGTTGTCATGGTGTTTTTGTTTTCACCAAATTATTAATTTTGACTAGTTGAGAAAGGTAAATCAGTGAAATTTAAACCAAAGTTTTGGTATTGTATTTTCTCGCGATTTTGATTATTTACCCTACCTAAAACCGCGAAAAAGTAGTTTAGACGTGTTTGTAAACGACTAATATAGTAACTACTTGAAAAAAATGAATATTAACTTCAAAAAAATGCTCGTTAATTAGAGATGAATATAATAAAAGATTTGAATTAATTGTAATATAAGAAATGAGATAATTATTCAATAAAATATGATGTGAAAGATGATGTATAAGATATTAGATGAAAGATGATGTATAAGATATTAGATGAAATATGATATCAAATATGAAATAAAGATAAAAAATGAAATATGATATAAAATATGAAATGAAAGATAAAAGATGAAATAAAAATTAAAACAAAATTAAATTAAAATTAAAGAGAAACTTTCTAATATAAATAACTTGTTTTTTGGTTCTTTTGAATTTCGTCATTGAGATTTACTAAACATGAAAAGTCTACAATCGAGATTTTGAGTTTAAATAATTGAAAAATTTCAGAAAAGTAAAATAGTGTTATATAAATTAAATTTCATATATATAGAATAGTCATAAAATAATCGTAAAGTGAGATTCAAGAATCTAGAATGCAGCAGTAGAAGTTTAAATAAAAATATTACTTCTTATGCTCAGGCTGAGTGTAAAAGGTAACAGCCAAGGGCCAGCCCATGAAAACACCTAAGCCAACGGCCCATCCACCAAAATTTAAAGCAACACGGGAAACTGGAGATTGAAATGAGCGAGTGTAAGGCTTGAAAGAAGAGAGACGAGCAGCAGTAGACATCATTTTAATAAAATTTGATTTCAAGTGTTGTTTGATTAAAGTGTTTGTTTAATTGTTTGTTTTATCGTTTGTTCAAGTGTTTGTTCAAGTGTTTATTCAAGTGTTTGTTCAAGTGTTTGATTGAAGACTTTGGATACTGATTTTAGATAGCGAGCCAACAGTTTAAATAGTTTTTGTCGAAGATGAATTCGAGGCTACATTACAAAAAAATCATACCATCAAGTATCAAGCTCTAAACAGAAGAAAAAGTCTAGAATATGGTTCAACAGAAGTGGGGTGTCACTATTATTATCATACCATCATGATACTTTTTGCCAGAGCCCGCTACAATTTCTGGTTTCCGAGAGGTTGGGAAAGAAAAGTAACCTGATTTTATCATGGCCTAATTAGGTTGTAGGCCGCCAATAACAGTTCATCTATTTCGTTCATTTCAAACTAATATAGACTCTAGATATTATCACCATTATAGATTTCACAGATCAATATAGACTCGAAAAATCAATTTATACTCACAAATTACTTTCAAAGACATGTTGAAGTTATCCATTTTTTTTGTTGTCCTATGAGCCGCACCATCCGTTTATGGCTAATGTTTGGAAACTTTACGCTGGAAGCTTGAAACCAAAATCTCGCAACTCAAACAGTTGGCCGTTTCTATGTGGGCAATTGAGAGCAGTTTTTTTTTCCCGGCCTTTTTTCCACTACATGATCTACAGGAAATAGTATTCTTCAGACCACAGTATTTGGGGATGAATCATGTTAAGCATTATAGCGATTGTATGCGTCATATGGTATTTGTTTATCATGATTCTATCTGTCACGGGCGCAGTTGTAACCTACATTAAGACTCGAACTGTCAAAAATGCAAGTTCTAATAACTTGTCGAAACAAGCAGAGAAAAACGAGGGAGTCACCATTTTGAGACCATTGAAGGGCTTAGATTGCCATATGGAAGATTGTTTACGTTCCTCATTTGAGCAGGATTATAGTGGACCGTTTGAACTCATATTCTGTATTGAAGAAAAAAATGATCCTGCATATCAAATAGCTGAAAAAATGATTCTAGATTATCCTGACGTCGATGCAAAAATTGTCTTGACTGCGGACCAAAAGTATGGACCAAATCCGAAAATAAATAACCTTGCTAAAGGTTACCTGACAGCTCTCTACGACACAATTTGGGTTCTAGATTCAAATGTTTGGGTTTCACCTGGGACTATGGCAAGATCAGTCGCGAAACTCAGCGAAAAAGTCCAACTTGTGCATCATCTTCCTCTATGCGTGTCTATTGATGGTACCTCTTGGGGGTCGAGATTAGATGAGATGTTTATGTTAACTTCTCACTCCAAGTTCTATACTGCCATTAATTTTGTGGGTATTGCTCCATGCGTTATGGGTAAATCAAATTTGTATCGTCGGTCTTTTCTGAATTCAGCGGTTTCGAGAAAATTAAACAAGCCTATCCCTCTAGGAACTGACATTACTAATTTTGCTCAGTACATTGCAGAAGATAATATGATAGCCCAGTGCATTTGGGATAATGGTGGACGAACTGTGTTAACTGGTGACTCGGTAGTACAACCTCTTGGACACGTATCTCTCAACGGATACTTTTCACGTAGAGTGAGATGGCTGCGGGTGAGACGTTACATGGTTTGGGCAGCTACAATGATTGAACCAACAACAGAAAGCATATTTTGCTTAACTTATGGACTCTTTGGTTTGAAAGTGCTTGATAATAGCATAAACGTATGGCTTTTTATTGCCCTGCATATGTCTGCTTGGTGTATGATTGATTACTGGCATTATCATAATTTACTAAAGTTTGGAAATCTTGAAAAGACTGCAAGTGTTCCAAAGTTCGTAACAAAGTATTACAACCCTCTTTCTTTGGAAGCTTGTAAAAAGAGACCGATTTACCATTGGTTTCCATCTTGGGCTCTCCGGGAATTACTGGCAATGCCAATTTGGATTGTTGCAATGAGTGGGCAAACAATCT
Source organism: Geotrichum albidum (assembly GCA_003707475.1). NCBI lineage: Eukaryota > Fungi > Ascomycota > Dipodascomycetes > Dipodascales > Dipodascaceae > Geotrichum > Geotrichum albidum. Next base: position 127,603 of record PPJE01000037.1, read on the forward strand.
ATTGGCGTGATCGGCCATTTCGGATTCTTCATGATTTGAGTACCAAAGAAATTGAGGATTGAAATGAATGGTGGATGCATTTATATTAATTTTAACTGTAATTCAGCATTTACATGAAATTTAATAAAACGAAAAAAAATAAACACTTTTATAAAATGCTACGGAAGAATTCATCATGATCTCGGACATAATGATCGTAAGCATGATATTCTTTTCTCAATGAACGCAGTTTTACTCAACTTAGTTAATTATTTAGCTATACTTTCTGTTATTATCAAGCATTAATTTACTACACCTCAGTTTCTATCTGAAGATAGTTCTTTTTGATTATAGATGATAAAAAAGCATGAAGAATTCATTATCTATAATCAAAAAGAACTAAGAATATCTAATCACACAATTGGTAACTTGACTATATATATTCATTGAATTCTGTCTTCAGGTAGAGGAAAGTCTTTTTGTGAATTAATACAAACACACAATTCATCACAAATCACCTTGAATAAAAATGAAGTTTACAATTATTAGTATCTTAGCCTGTGCATCATTGGTAGTTGCAACTCCAGCACCAAAAAGTCACGGACCATTTTCATGGTTCAATTCTGAAGAGAATGATGCGGAAGACTCAAATTCTGAAGTATCAAATGAAAACGATCAAAATTTAAATGATGATAGCACCATTGGAAAGGCCGAAGGTATGTTTAGCGGTGACGGAACATTTTATGAAACGGGAATGGGTGCTTGTGGCCATGTCAACACTGTTGACGAATATGTCGTTGCAATTTCAGGATCTCTTTATCACGAGAAAAACAGTTGTGGACGAAAACTCACTGTTAACAGAGGTCCAAAATCTGTGACTGTAACTGTGGTTGATTATTGTCCTGAATGCTCTCACCACAGTTTGGATCTGTCTCCAGCTGCTTTCAACAAGTTAGGACAACCTGTTGAAGGAAGAATCCCAATTACTTGGAAATGGACTACTTAAGATGTCTTAGTCTATATATATATATATATATATATATCAGTGATAAAATTTCTATATATGAGTGAAACTATGAAAAATAATCAAACACGGCTTAAATTATAAGCAATCAACTTAATTTATTGCTTTTTACTGGCGTCCTTTGTAACAGGCTGAGATTCATCTTCATCGTCACTTTCAACCGCTAAAAATGAATTGTCATCTACAGCAGTCTCTGCTTTCAGCAAAATTTTGTGTCCATCTTGATGAGCACTCGAAGGTCTAGATATTTCTTTTGCTTTAGGTGGAGAAACGGCAGAAACTGGCTTGCCTAAAGACATTTTTCCAACGTCAATTTGCTCTGGCTCAGCATCAAATGGACTAGCTTTACGTACTGGAGTTTGAGGACCTAGAAACGAACTGACACCTTCTTTCCTGAAATTTTCAAACCAAGTGTTGACTTTAGTTTTTGTTTCCTCAAAGCCTTTTGAGAACTTTTCTTTAATTTCTGGCAAATCTTCCTCAAAGAAAGACGCAACTGGCTCACCATTAGCATTCTGTTGCTGTTGCTGCTGTTGCTGCCGGGGCTTGGAATGATTCCTCTGCTGCAAAAGCTGTCTAGATTGTTGTACAGGTTTCGGGTCATTATAAGGAGCCTCGTCTACTTTGAAATCTGGGTCAGTTAATGACAACAGACCATTAAAAGCAGCTTCCAGGTCACCTTTAGAAGCAACCATCACGGCTTGAATCACATTTGCTTTAATACCAGGAAATCCTTCAGTGAGTGTCAATTGGGCCTGCTTGAATGGTGTTAACTGTTCTGCCATGATGATGCCAATTATGCTGGTTCAGTTACTAATAGCATCAAATAGTGTGAAATAATTGTAAATTGCTATATTAGCTATCAACCCGTAAACAAGCTACATTTTAAAAATCCTGTCTTATCTCAAAATACATGTGTTCCTAACCCTTACATTTTGTTCTTGAGTTCACGTAGTTTAGCCATGACTTGGGCTCTTTCTTCAGTGCCAACTGCGTTAATGATTTCAGGATCAGAGAGTCTCATGAAAGGATTGTATTCCTTTTCATCACCGATTGTGAAGATTCCAGTTGTTTTTTCGTTATTGTCGACAAAGTCACTAAGCTTGTTAACAGCTTTGTTTTTTAACACAGTTTTGACGAATTTGACGTTTGACTTTGTGTATTCATGGCCAGGATAGACTAGAGTATCATCTGGAAGTTCACCAAGAACACTGTTTAAAGCAGTGTCCATTTCGGTAGCATTTCCTTCAAAGAATCTACCACAGCCAGCAATGAAGAGAGTATCACCAGTAAAAACTACTCGTTGGCCAGTTGATTCATCCACTACATAGTAACAAATTGAGTCTTGAGTATGGCAAGGAGTGTGCAATGCGGTGACTTTAACATTGCTTCCTAGATTAAAGATTTCACCGTGTTTAGGAGTAAAAGTTACTAGAGGTGAATCCTTACCTGCAATCACTGGCAAATCAGGATATTTCTCTTTGAATAGTTCGTTACCTCCAGCATGATCATAGTGATGGTGAGTATTGACAATCTGTTTCAATTCGACTCTTTTCTTCTCTTCGAGGTCTTTGAGAACGGGAAACACTTCGAGCGGTTCAGCAGGATCTATAATAAGACTGTGTTTTGTGAGATCATCAGTTACAAGGTAGGCATAGTTATCGCCAGACCCCCAGCGCATAGGAATTGATTGAATCTGCATGGTTCTTTTGAAGCAGTTTTTGGTAAGATTTTGTTGGAATAGTTTTGTTCTTAACATCAATTGTAGCGTAGAAGCTGTTTATATATCAGAGAGTTAGCAGGCTCGACTAAGAAGCCGTGGATTAATAAGTACTGTTGTTTTTTTCACGTGATTTGAGCTTATTCAAGACAGTGCGTGAAAAGCCGGCTGTGTACTGAGCATATTGGAAATAAAGTTTGACAGTTAGGATCAGACACAAAGCAAGACAAGCTGATATTTGAGTCTATAACGTTGCTCTTGACCGTTGGAAATCCTTCTACACGTGATTAGAAACTTCCACTGTCTGAAATTCCGCCTATTCAGAGTGCCGTTTGAATCTTTTCGTTTTGAACAGTCTCTTCTTTCCAACTTATCTTTCCAACATTGCCACTTTTCAACTTACCATCATTGATTAATAGAGAAAATGAGATTACTGAGAAGAAAGCGCAAGGAGGAGGTCTCTGAGGCAGACACTCCTTTGCATGAGTCCGAATTGACCTTGCACTGTACAATCTACTTGGTGAGTATAAATTCTTATTGTTTAAAGAATTGTTAACCTAACTGTCGGTAGGCTCAAAATTTGAAGCGAGTTTGTAATCCTGTAAGTTCATTTTTCTTGATTTCATTCATGAATATTCTGTTTATCTCTATTCTTCACTATTCTTATCTATCTTTCATCTCTGTTTCATTTCTATCTCTTTTCATTTCTATCTCTTTTCATTTCTATCTCTTTTCATTTCTATCTCTTTTCTATCTCTATTCATTTCTCTCTCTTTTCTATCTATATTCATTTCTATCTCCATCTTTTTTCATCTCTACTCTTTCATCTTTTGTGGATTGAAAAACTGACAACTGCATTTTTAGTATGCTGTTCTACATGCAAACAAGTTCAGATATGCCACTGAACCGATATACAAATCTGACTCTCCAAGATGGGACGTAACTTTCAATATTCCACTGTCTAAATGGGTTTCTAATTCAAATATCTCAATCGTGCTTTGGAGTAAGGAACTTCCTAGAAAAAAGTTTTTGGGTGAAATGTCAATCAATCTAAATACCATCTTCAGCGACTCTTTTATTGTCTCTTCTGTTACCTACAAATTAGATGAAGATAGTGCACATAGTACAACTGTTGACTTGGGATTCCAGCTTTCAGCGAAAAATTCTGATTATGACCTGGCTAAACTTTGGAGCTACTTCTTGGATTTGCATGAAGCTGACGATGGTGAAAAAACTGATCTTTCCGACGTTGGCGATTTTGAGGACACTGGAGGTATAGCACCGGAAGATTATGATAAACTGGTAGACAAATTACAGCGTAGTAGTATGAAGAATAACTCTTCTAGTTCAGAAACCTCAGGAATCAATTCAACTACTCATTCTTCTATTGATGAAGATATTGGCTCAGAGCATGTCATCAAAGTTAAAAAAGGAACAAAAAATGAAAAAAAAGTTCCTTCAGGGTATTTTGAGTTCAATTCCAAAACTCAAGTTGCAGGTTTGTTGCAATTAGATATTGTTTCCGCTAGAGATCTACCTCCATTGAAAAATGCTACTAGAACCAGCTTTGATATGGATCCCTTTGTCGTTGTCTCTTTTGGAAAGAAAACTTTTAGAACACCCCACGTCCGTCACTGCTTGAATCCCGATTTTGATGAAAAAATAATGTTTCCAGTTCTTGATCATGAACAAGGGTACTCATTGGACTTCACTGTTTTGGACAAAGATAAGTTCTCAAACAACGATTTGGTTGGTACAGTAAGTTATGATATCCAGACAATCATTGAAAAGACCCCGTTACCTGATCCTACTACTCAATTGTACAATTTGGACAATCCTTACTTTTTGGCAGCTGAAACCAAAAGCTATGAACTTTCATTGGCATTGGCCCATGAGAAATATGTTGGAAAAAATCATTCTACTCTCACTATTCGTTATCGATATTTACCATATGGTGCCCTTCGACAACAGTTTTGGAGAGGATTGATAAAAGTTTTTGACACTGATCATTCAAATACCATGAACTTTTATGAAATTTCCGAGTTGCTGGAAGCTCTTGGATCAACTCTGTCTGATAAAACTGTCATATCATATTTTGAAAAATTCAACAAGAATCTAGAAGTTGAAGATTTAACTATTGATGAATTGGTAATGTGTTTTGAAGAACAAATTTTGAAAGACACTATCAATCAGCAAAATGAAGAAGCTAATGTTGATGATGAACAAGAAAGAGTTTTTCAACTCAAGTCGTGTCCTCTATGTAACCAGCCTCGTATGGAAAAACGCGATGAGTTGGATATTATCACTCATTTGGCAACTTGCTCTAGTCAAAGTTGGTCAGCTCCAAATGAAAATGTGGTAATGAATAGTTTTGTGACAACTAAACAAGCTACTGAAAGATGGTTTAGTAAGGTTGTTACCAAAGTAACTTATGGCAATTATAGGCTTGGAGCAAATTCCGCTAATATTCTTGTTCAAGATCGCATTACTGGAAAAGTCCAAGAGGAAAAAATGAGTGTTTATGTTAGATTAGGAATTCGTGTTTTGTATCAAGGTGTAAGAGGTACAAAGAATATGGAAATGTCAAAAACAAAGAACATGCTCAAATCTCTTAGTGTTCGCCAGGGTGAAAAGTATGACTCGCCAGAATCAGTGTCAGCTATTAAACCATTCATTGAATTTCATGGGTTGAATATGGAAGAAGCTCTTAGTCCCATTGAAAACTATAGCACATTCAACGAATTTTTTTACCGAAAGCTCAAGCCTGGTGCTAGGCCTATTGATTCTCCTTCAGATGATAGTATAATTATCGCGGCTGCTGATTCTCGATCAACTTTCTTTCCTACTATCAACGATGCTACTCAAATTTGGATTAAAGGTCGTGACTTCTCCGTTTCTAAACTTTTTGGAGACGCATATCCTCAATATGCAGAAAATTTTACTAAAAACGGTACTGGATCACTATGTATTTTCCGTCTAGCTCCTCAAGATTACCATAGATTCCATATGCCAGTCTCTGGGGTTCTTGGAAAGCCCATCACAATTGAAGGCGAGTATTACACTGTCAATCCTATGGCCATTAGATCAGCTCTCGATGTCTATGGTGAAAACGTCAGAGTCTTAGTTCCTGTACACACTGAACTCCATGGTTTGGTCATGATAGTATGTGTAGGCGCAATGATGGTGGGAAGCACAGTTATCACAGCTAAAGAAGGTCAACTTATGAAGAAAGGTGATGAACTGGGTTATTTCCAATTTGGCGGAAGTACTTTAGTGGTATTATTTGAAGCTGATAAAATTAAATTTGATCAAGACCTGGTTCACAATTCTGCTGAAGCCCTAGAAACCTTGGTCAAGGTTGGCATGGGTATTGGTAAATCAGTATAATCTCCCTTTCAGTCTTTTTGATAATGACAACTACACAGATATTTTTTTTCTATTGAGCCCAAAATATAAATTTTGATATTTAAGCTACTTTGTCTCAACTAATTATTGTTTAAATAAAGTTTCAGCTGTCTTTTCAAGTGGAGTAAATTCAAAGAGACCTTTAGCAACAAATTCGTTGTCATTTGGATTAACTAAGACATACCCTTCGTAGAGTGCCGCCCTGAGAGCCACAGCAAAATCAGATGAATTCTTGATTCCATGCTCGACAATTTTTGAAGCAGGATCAGTTACTTCTTCCAAAGGACGAGACTTGATTGTTAGAGGTATCCCAGTCACCTTTGTATATGTGTCTGAAATAGTTTTGAAAGAAAATTCAGAGCCAGAGACCCTAACAATGTCAGGTATTTCTGTTAGATTTTTTGTTGCCACCGATGCAACAACCTTTCCCACATCTGTAAGAGCTGTAGCTCCAATCTTTGTGTTGATATCGCCAAAATGTTGAAAATCTCCTTTGTCAGGAAAATTGAGTCCTCCAAATTGAGGGACTGTCAAAATGACCTCTGCAAAAACACCATTGACTATAATTGCCGTTTTTAAGCCTAGACTCTTAGCGTATTCTATTTGACTTTCTTTGGTATTGAAGACTTTGGAATAAGGGCCAGCATTAGAAAAATCAGTTCCAAATTCTGACGGAATGTATAGCTTGACTTTTGCAGCGGCTGCTGCATCTGCAATTATATTGTGGTCGATGCCATTCACACCTGCAGCATTTACCACTACATCAGCATCTTTGAACACAGTATCTAATCCTTCGCCAGTAGCTAGATCCGCATTGTAAAACTTCACATTTTCCGAAGTGATTCCAGACACTTTGGATTTGGTTTTTGCAGAGTCGCGAGTAATAGCTCTAATTGGTAGAGCAGCTTTAGAGCTGAATGTAGGTGAAATTAAAGCGCTCAAAACGTGAGGGCCAACTCTTCCATTAACACCCAGAATTACGATTATCGGCTTAACCATTGCGCTCACTGAGATACTAGTAGATTTCTTGTCTTGAAAGTAAAGGACAAGTAAAGGTGAAAACTTGTAAATTTTATGGACTTTCAGTTATATTTGTAAGTCTTCAAATTATTAACAGTGTTGTGCAAGTTGTTTAAGGCAAAAAAGCTTTTATCCGTTATTTTCAAGTTTATGATTAAACCTTATACATTTTATCACAAGTCACTCTGAAACTGGTAATTTTTTATTATTTTCAAGTTTATGATTAAACCTTATACATTTTATCACAAGTCACTCTGAAACTGGTAATTTTTTATTAATGCAATCACCGAGCAACTGTGCTAGATTATATTTCAAGTGATATAACTGATATATATTGTTCTAGTATGGAATTTTTTATTTTAATTTTTTGGCTTCAACTAAACTGCAATTGAAGTAAACCAAATCAACTAGCAAAAGCTGCTGTACTGAGAATTAAATGGAAAATTGAAAAATTGAACACACTGTAAATTAGTATTGTTAAATTTTCTTGAAACAGCACAGAAAATATATAATAAATAGATATTTTAAATATAATCAAGTTTAGACTTGTCTAAGCTACTCAAAACCTTGAAAGTTCTGCACGTAACTCTTGCCTTTTTCTAGGCTTAGGACTGCTACACGTTTGAGGGGTTATCGTTCACCGTGGGTTTTCAATTAAGGTTTTTAACGCGGTACCTCTTGCTACAATAGGTAGCACAAGGCGGGACTCCAAAGCACTACCTCACCTTAAATTTGAGTAGTTTGAACCACCCAGCAAAAGCTGTTGTGTTAAGAAACAAATGGGAAAACTCTTATAATTATAGAAGTTGCACTTTAATAGTACGACTTCGGTGACAAGCTGGGGAACTTAGTTTTTGCATTTTGCATTTGGGACTATGTTCCAATACTATTTACATTTGATTCTATTATTGTATTGACGTTGTCAATTGTCTAACACTGATTGATGTTCAAGTTTGGCAAGCGAGTTACGCTTTTTCCAAAATTTTGTTACTGAATTCAGATATTGGGTTTTTTCATCTTTTTCCGTCCATGGGGGTTGTATTTTAATATCGATCACGTCTCGTCTGATTTCAAATTTTCTGGCATCAGTGATATTTGTATATGCTTTGTTTGTTGGTGATTCATTTTCATAAAATTATGGCAGTTGCCTAATTGGGTTTGTAATATTCAGTCCATATCTGACTCTTATCACTTTTTTCGCTGTGGCACGCTTCAGTTTCATTTTAAACGGAGGGATCACAGTTTCTAGTTACATTGTCTCAATAGAAGTAGTATTAAATGCACTGAGTATGTTTTTAAGACCAACATTTTGGAGAACCATTATTTTATGAAGTTTATTCGAATTGATACAATGTTGAAAGATATCAATGCCATAAATAATGATAGGTGTTACGCAAGCTAGATACATGCATCTAACTGTCATACCGTTCTGTGTACCATCTAGATTTTGGACAACTCCGAGTTATAATACTTTTATATCATTATCCAAAATTTAATTAAGAGTTTTAATTACACAAACATTTATTGCATGCTAATTATGAATTGATAACTGCAATATAATAGTGAGATTGGTATTTGGAAGGTTTTATTGAGTTTATGAAAATGATTTTTTTTCAGCAATTAAATGAGATATCGTAGAAAAACATTACACGACGCTAAAAAAAATTTTCAATCGTTAAAGTAAGTTATCATTATACTTAACAAACTAATGATAAAAAACTGGTAAAAAACTGCTCTATAGAAAGACTATTTATTAGATGATAAAAGATGTTAAATTAGATAAAGTGTGTTGAAAGTAGGTGAAAGATTTTTGCTACGACTGATTAGGTATAAATACAAAAATGGACAACGAGCCTATAAATAGCGGTCAATCTGAGTATAGACTCAGTAAAATCAATTTGATGCTAATATTGAAGAACCTGACCCTCTTCATGGTCATTCAAACTTGGAAGCTAGTACTAAACAAGACATTTACACTACCGTCAGTGATGGCGGTGATGAAGCACCTCTTAAAAATGTAAAACAACACTTCAAGTTTGCAAACCTAGAAACACTTTTGAAAAGAGCAAATCAATGCATTTTTGGTACAGGAAACACTGATAAGAACTCAAAGAAAACGGTTCCAAAGACTTTCAATACATGAGAGCTGGGAAAGACAAACAATGGTGTTACAGCCATCAAAACAAAAATTGATACAAACAACCAGGCAAAAAATGATTCCTACAAAGAAAATGAACACTTGAGACATGAAATGGAGCAACTGGAAAAAAACTTGATAAAGTAAACAAAGATATGACTGTGCTTGCCCTACAACAAGCCGACTTAACTAATGCGGCAAGTATTAACTGTTAAAAACACCAATGAAAATATCAAACAAAGAATTTCAATGAAACTCACCAAGCTTTGCAGTAAGCAATGAAACAAGACTTGCAATGTTCCATATTTCTAAGGCTTCATTAAATTTCCATGGAAAACCGTTCAATCAAGAAGAGTCACAGTAAAGCAAATC
>PPJE01000038.1:0-60663 GCA_003707475.1 Geotrichum albidum
CCTGTCTTTTTTTTTTTTTTTTCCAGCTTCCCCATTCATTTTATTTTCGGTCGTCCCTTCTTCCTCCTACTAAACACCTTTTTTCTTGTTCACCGTCTTTAGTACATCCTCCTGGTGAGATCAAGCCTTCACGTCCGACAATTGAAACTTTTATTGTATGAACATGCATCGGACCATTGTTATTAAGCAGGAACCAACTCTAACTTCTTCAGCACCTCCTACTGCTACTACTACCACTACTACCACCACAACAACAATGGATATAGCGTCAATGAACCCAAATAACAATCAACCTGATAACTCTAGTAACCTCTCACCTAAATCAAAAACTCCTGATCCTGCAGGTTCATCCTTCGCGCATATCAACAACCCAGACCAACAAGTCCAGCCCCAACCTCAAATCCTCCAGCAAGAACAAACTCAAAATCACCATCTTCTACCACAACAGACCCTCCAGCCTGCCCACCCTCCAGCTACTATAAACTTCTCCTACATTCAACAAACTACTAATATGGCACCCCCGAAACCTGAACCTATTCACCCCCAGGAACCCACAGGATCGCCGTTCGCAGCAAACCCATCATCTTCCTCCCTAACCTCTGCAGATTCAAGCACATCCTCAGTGAGCACCTCGTCCTCCTCAAACACCTCGGCAAGTAACAGCGCAGTCCTCTCACAGGGTGCCCAGTCTTCTCCCGTCCCTACGCCTGAAAAACGCCCTTCAGCGCCTGTCATTAGATCAAGCTGGGTTTGGAACCACTTCATCCAAACGCCTGATAATCCTTTCAGAGTCCAATGCCAGTGCCCGACTCCCTCGGAAGGCCCGAATGCCATCTGCGGTGTCATCTTAACTAGAGACAAAACTGGAAGTACTGGCTCAATGTGTAGGCATTTGAACAGAGTTCATTTAATGAACTCAAGCACAAAACCTTCAAATTCTAGAAAATCAAAAGACGATTCTGTCGCCTCTATCGAATCTATAGACACCTCAGACCTTAAAAGAAGCTTCTCTGCAATGAACGGTGCTAACCAACCTCCCCAAACCGCTCTCTCTCAAACACCTGCAAAGAAACCCTCGTTCTCCTCTGTGGTGGCTCCTCCTCCTTCTCTGCCACCTTATACGTCTTCTAAAAGTCGAAGCGCTAGCGGATCTGTGAAAAGACCGCCTGCTAGATCGCTGACAAAAGAAGAAACGATTGCACGTGCAATCCCCTACTACATTCAAAGCGGTGCTCCTCTAGACAGAGGTGAATATACTTTGTTTAGAGACTTTCTAGCATCTTTAGACGTGACAATTCCTCCGGAATTGCACTCATATAACGCTTTTGTTAATATGGCTTCGCGATGGCACAATGAAATGAAAGCTGGTATCAAAAACGAACTCCAACACATTCAGGGCCAGGTTAGTTTGAGCTGTGGCGTATGGAAATCTTGGGATAACTGCGGCACTCTTGACGATGTAAGACGCGATCGCATGTTTGTTGTTGTTGCCCATTTCGTTAGCAATGAGTGGACTCCCAAAAGAGTACTTTTACGTGTTGAACCTTTAAGATGGTATCATGATAATGTGGTGAAATTTATTACTAGTACTATTGACGAATTTGGCATCAGGGACAAAATATTTACAATTTTAACAGATGAAGTTGGAGACGCCGCTGATTTTAGTCTCTACAAGGGGATTTCTCAAAATGTTAAAGTCCATTCAAAAGGTTCTACAAATTCAGGAATCTTTGAGAGTATAGTTACCGATATTTACCATTTTGTCGACGAGTTTCTTTACTTTAATGATTCTAAAAATAACAAATCTAGATTGCGAGGTTTGGTTAAAACTATTGAACTTATTGCCGATGATATCGAAAGTAGTACTGTCAAAACAGACTACTATAACAAATGTCGAAAAGACGCTTCAGCAACTTCAATTTCTCTAAGAGAACCCAGCGACGATACTTTATATGGAAAGAATAGCAGCAATCAAACAGGATGGAGATTATTTTATCAGCTGGTATCGAATGCAGTTTCTCGAAAAGAATCGGTTCAAAAGTATTTAAAAAAATATGATGATTACCATGGTGCTGGAGATGATGATGAAAATGATGAGTCCGATGAATCTATACTACAGCTTGCTGAAGGAAGTTTTGGAGCAACTGACTGGCTCGGATTGGAAATTATCAGTGAAGCTTTGAAGCCTATATACACTACTCTAAATGACTTGGAAGCTAGTGCTTACAACACTGCAGGGGTGACTTCTTTTGCAATCGAATCAATGATCAAATCCATGAATGATTTGTTAAGATCTGACAAGTTCCGGGACACTATGGGTAAATTCAGTCAGCAAGCAACTACTATAGCCAATAGTACACCAATTATATTAGAAGAAGTTTCGTCATTTGTTGAAAAACTTAATGGAATTCAATCCAAGTACATTCGGAATAATAGTCTTTTTAAGCGTGTGCAAGTTTTGGATCCAAATTTTAAACGACTGTTTCGCCATATGAGCCGAGAGGATCAAACAATAATTCGAAACAAGTTCAAGTTGAATGCTGAAGCTCCAATCACTCCACCTGCTGTAGCTGATGAAATAGTTAGTAGTGGACAAGAAACAGATTCAGTTGATCCTAAGGCTGAGACTATCATTACTCAAAGTCAACAACATTCGGACGATCTAATTTCAGAAAATGGACGTACGCCGGGATTTTTTCAATCACTTGTTAATGATGAAGAGGTATCTGACCCGCTGACTAGCGAATTGGATGAGTATGTACGATATTCAACAGGTCAACGACTAGTGGAACCATATCAATGGTGGCACAAGAACAGCGATGCATTTCCAATTTTAAGTCGATTGGCAAAAACATACATGGCAGTTCCTGGATGGAATGATGTTTTACATGATGGAAAACTTCTTGAAGAGAGTGTGGTTTTGTTAAGGGCCAGAAATGGGAATCAATATAAAAGTTTTGGAAAAGAAATGTGCTTGAGACAATGGATGAGAAATGGATATAGTGGGTATTGTATGATTTAATGTTTTCTTCTTAGTTTTTGGATCGAAATGATGTTTTCATGTGTTTTTTTTTTGTTTAATGTAATTGCAATATTTTGTTACTGTTATTTACTTGATGGTAGATATCAAAAATACATTGAAATAGGCTATTTATTGTGTTATTTAGAAATTCTGATTTATTTAAATCAATAAATAAATGAGATTTTTGACTCATGTTGAAAAGATATGTTCTCTATTTTCATCTTTTTAGAAATCAGGTCTTGAAAATTTCACAAAAGGTTAAATTAGGCAAGATACAAAGGGACCAATACTACCCCTAATGAGGTATAGAGCTATTTAGTGCTTAAATGAATGATTTTTAGTTAGTTTATAGGAGTGACAAGCTGTCAGTCCAAAATCTGTATAGAAGTTGGTATTTGAAAACAGTTTATGAAATAACATAAAACAATACTAAAAACAACAATAGATGCAAATATAGTTTACAAACTGTGTTAAACGACTTGGTTTTTTTCAATTTAAAGCTTATAAAGTTGGGTTCAATGGTGGCTAAGAATTTTTCACTTGAGCTGGCAAGAAGCTTGCTCGCTTCGGCGTCTTCGCCTTCAAAATAAAAGTATCCGAAAACATTGAGACAACAGCTAATGTTTTGAATGATAATCAAGTTTATCAATCAATACAGATTTGGTGATAACTTTAGCGATTTGTATGGTACGGAAGAGACCGTTTGTATATGCAGCATTACCCACAGAGGAGTTATCACGGTTTCCAGGGTCAACATTTGTTGATTTCTAGGCAAAAAATTTCAAATCTTAACAATCTATATCATGATGAATCTATAGCACATGAAACATTAAAAGATTCCATGAGTAAAAAATATTTAAAAAACCCCAACCAAGCCTGAAATATAATCCAGAAGCGTGTGCAATGCACGAAATAAATATTAAAATAAAATAAAAAAAGGTGGTACAATTGATAGAGCACCGTCCAGACTCGCATTAATTTCAGTTCCCTGACTGAGATTCGTTGATGACATGAAAGGACGAATGACAAGCCAAATCTGCAGCTGTTATCTTACAGTGACAATTTCACATATCGTCGTCTAAGAATCTGTCAAACTTTTTAGAGTAAAACATCTTCCGATGGAAAGAGCCATTGGCCAAAAAAGTCATTCGTTAAGGACTCAAATTAATAAGTTTTTAATGGATAACTTGTTTTGAGAGTCTTTTTTCTTTTGAATTTGCTGCTTGATGGCTCGCAAATCTTGTTCTAATTCCTCTTCTGCATCGTGCTCATCTTTTAAAGTGAGTTGCAACGCTGCAGAAGGAGGAGGAGGAGTCATTGACTTTTTATATCCATTTTTAAGATTTTCAATGTCCTTCATGTTTTGTAATATCAGTTTTTCTCGGAGGTGTCGTTTTTTGTCGTAATATTCAAGCCAAATCATTTTTACTTGTTGTTCTCTAGAAGCTTTAAACAATTTCATATTTAGTTTGCGCTGGTTTTCTGCTTTTTGAATTCGTTGATGGAATCTCTTGTGTAGCAGGTCATGATGTGGTGAATGCGATGGGTCTTCTTGTTGTTCAAGGCCTTCTAGTTCCCGGGATATTTCTTTAATTTTTAAAGATATCAGCACTTCACTGAGATCTTTGAATTGCTTTCGTAAAACTTCTTGTTCATTTTCAATTTGTACTATTTCGTCCATGGTTGAAAATGTGCGCCATGTAAATGGAGAGAGACACAAAAATTTAAATGAAAGAGGAAATCTTTTTATGGTACGAACAAGAAAAATAAAGTAAAATAAAAAATCTTATTTGGGGCTTCAAACTGGGAAACGGTGAAGCAAGTTTGATAGCGAGTGATTCTCGGTTTATAGCTTTAGCAGTAGAACAGTGGTAGAGAGGAGAGAAGCAGGTAGCAAAGAGTCGTGGGCCAGAAGTCAAAAAGGAAAAAGGAAAAAGTTCTGTCCTAAAAAAGATTTTTTTCTACAAAAAAATAAAAATCATGAAAATCAAATTTATAAAAATCAGGAAAATAAACAAAATAGATTTAAATGATATAAAATATATTCAAGTGATGTGAATTAGTTTTAAATGATATGAATTAGATTCAAACAATATAAAGTAGATTTAAATGGTATAAAATAGATTCAAATGATAGATTTAAATATGTTGAATAGATTTAAATGATAAAAAAGTAAACCTTAATATTATAATCCATAATACAATCAGTGATATAAATCAACATTATAAAATAAAAATAATTGTATAAATCAAATCGATAACATTTTTCAAAATGGTCAACAATATAAATAAATAATAAATCAAAGCAATCAATATATAAATTTAAGTAATCAATATATATCAAAGTAATGACGATAAAAAAATAATTTGAATTAAAGTATTGACGATAAAAAGAAATAAAATATTCAAGTTTAAATCCTTTAGTATATATTTAATCTACAAATCGATGCTTACATATATAACTACTTGAAAAGTTTGCCCTCTTCACTCAAGATATCAACCAAAAATTCAACATCGCTTCTCTTTCGGCCTTCAACCAAAAAATCTTTTGCTAATTTCTTAGGCCACCCCTTTAATCCATTGATTTCTGTAACAGAATCTGAAATTCTACCTTCTGAAATTGCATTGTTTGCTCTGGAAAGAATCGATTCAATGTCCGAACCAGTGCTAACATTTCCTTCTTTCTTCCACAAGAGCTTGGAAAACAAAACAGAGCTAAAGTGTCCTAGAATACCAGCGTTGGGTGGAAGCAAACTGGCTTTGGTGATCTCAGGTCTCACTTTTTCTAATTTTTCAGAAAGTTGAGTTCTAGTTAATACTCCACTGTCAAAAACTGACTTGGGAAAACTGTCCAATGTAGCGTTCAATAACGGATCTACACCAGCAGATTGGCGAATAGCTTCAAACAATGGCTTTAAGGGAATATTTTCTTCAGTGTCCAAAGCAGTCTTCAATCTATCAATTGCAATGTGCAACTTTGTCGCTCTGTTTGATTCTTCAATAATATTTTGTGTTTTACTAGAGATTTCGTCAATGAGATTTACTTCAACATCTAGAGTTTCCAACTTTTTCAATAATTCACTTCTACTAGTATTGATTTTGGTCTCCAAGTCGTCAGCAAATTTCTTTTCTCTGGCAATGTGGGTGCCCAATAAAAAGTTGTTGGCTTGAGCCAAAATTGATTTTGTAGTAGCAGAAACCTCAGTGCTTAATCTCTCGTTAAATCCAGCTGCTAATCTTTGTTGTTCGTATCTGAAATCCCTAGTCCATTTCTCTTCTTGAGAAGCTAAAGCCAATTTCAATTCATTAGAACGAGCCTCAACTAATCTGGCTTGCTTTTTTTTCACGTCTTCCTGGCGATTCTTTTTAATATCTTCAATTGTGTCGACTAAAGTATCAATCTCTTTAGTGATTTTGGCAATATGTGATTTGCTGTCCTTGGACTCATTGACTGAAGTGATGAGAGAGTTTAAAGAATTGATGGAACTGACAACCAAAGAGTCGGCGTCACTTGGAATTCGAATAAGTGGTAGACCAGCAGAGACAGAGCTAGAAGTAGAACCTTTAGCAGAGACGACGGGAGTAGGTTCTTCTTTATTTTGACCTGGAGTTGCTACCATGACTGACGTGATACCTGATTTACCAATTTTAATACTATCAATTCCTTTTTGAATTTCTTCTAAACTTTTATCAGTAGTTTTACCTTCGACCAGATACTTGTATTTCAAATCTTCCAAGAATTCAACCAAATCTGCTCCAAAAGGGAGATAATCAGTGTAGTAGCTATTGAATTTATCATCTTCTAATGAGTAAAGGGCACCACCAACACCCAAAAGACCAGCAGTCAGTAAAGAAACCAGAACGAAATTTCTAAATTTGTGTGAAGACTTTGAAGAAGTTACAATTGGAGGGATTGAAGACGCGGTAGGAGGGATGGCAGCTGGTGATTCGGGAGGATGAATAAGTTTACCTTCAAACACCATATGTTTGTTCAGTATAGCAGTGCTACTAATAGAACGGGCATTTTGTAAGCATCTTCCAACTGATTGAATTCTAGTTCGAGCCGAAAGCATTGTATTGACTGGTTCGAAGGAGTTGTGAAAAAAAGAAAGAGGAAAAAGTTTGGTCAAAAACTAAAAACTGGCAAGCTTTAGAAAAAAGTCATGAAAACTGATATTTAGACAATTCGTGAAATGAGTTTTGTAATCCATTGGATTTTAATTTTGTTTAGTATGAATTGCAATGTTTACAATAACTTTCAATACTTGTACTACGATCATGTCAATTGAGCCAATCAAAAAGATGAAAAATCCAATCAAGCCATTGGCTATAGTTGGGTAAGGGCTCTTAAAAGAGATGAAATATATATTTAAGCTTGATAAACTTGTGAGAGACAATTGGGGCTTGTAACTATTAGAAAGACGTTAATAATTGCTTAAAGACGTTTTTAAGACTTTTAGAGACGTTTTGAGGATATTTTAAGCTTGGGGATAAACTTGTTAAGACCTAAGTTTGGTAATTGTTAAATTTCATTATCTAAATGTTTATCTTAACTTGACAGTTTCACTCAAATACTTTAATCGATACAAACTATATCGCAACATATTCAAGAGTCACAACAATGTTTATTGTAACAAATTGATATTCAAAAGTCTCAAAACATATTGGAACAAATAGCTGAATTCATATATATTCACCATCACCAACCCACCCATCTCCATCATTCAAGTCACGTGATCCAATAGCCCCAACCCCATTTTACTGCTATTTCAACAACTAACAGTAATTTTTTTCTCAATCAACGTTGGACATGACTGAAATGAGTGGAAACAACGTTGTCGAAGAACCAGCGACGATTGAAGTTGAACAAGAAACAAATCATGAATTGGAGTCTACAAAAGAGGCAGCTGAACTCTCTTCCAAGCGAGAGCACGAAGAAGTTAGCGAAGAGCCTGAAAATAAGAGAAGAAAAAGTGAAAACGACGTCGAAGATACTGAATCCCGTGCTACTACAGCTGAGCTAGAAGAAGAAGCAAGCTCAGTTGATGAAGCTACCAAAAAAGTCGTCGAAAGTATGCCTAGCGAGCTTCCTGATGATAGCGAAGAAGAAACAGTTTTAACACCTAGGAAAATGGAAGATACAAGCGTTCCTTCTGCTTTTTCATCTGGTTCTGCATCTTTCAAAGGAGGATTTGGTAGTTTCGTAAAGAGTGGATTCTCAAATACTCCTAAAGTGAACATTTTCGGTGGAAATAAGGATGGAGAAACAACAAAATCAGTTTTTTCAGGATTTGGGTCTGGAAGTGCATTTACTACTCCTAGTAAAGATAGCATTTGGTCTGAAGCAAAAGACCTGCCTAAGGTATGTACCTGTATGTTAATTGGTACCTGATCTCTAATGTTATGCATAGTCAACTGTCAAGTCAGTATTTGGAGAAAAATCCAAAACCGAAACTGACGAAAAAGATGAACCTTCAGATGAAAAAGATGATTTATACGTTCAATTAGACAAGCCTTTAGAAAAACAAGATGGTGAGTATCAAAGTCATTGCAATTGATTATTTCCCACTAATCCATTTTTAAGTTGTCACTGGGGAAGAATTAGAAGAATCCAAATTCCATTGTAGAGCTAAACTTTACGTTTTGAACATAACTGCTCAAAATGAAGGGTGGAAGGAACGTGGTGTAGGTACTTTACATGTTAATACTCGCTCTGATGGTGATAAACAAAAATCTCGTCTAGTTATGAGATCCGATGGATTACTGAGAGTCGTTTTAAACGTTCCGCTACAGAGAAACTTTGAAGTGTTCTTGGGTATGAAATCTTCTCTTCAAAGTGAAAAGTTTGTAAGAATTACGGCTATTGAGGATGGCAGGCCAGTTCAGTATTCTTTGAGAACAGGGAACAAGGAAACTGCACAAAAATTGTTTGATACCATTAATGAATTGGTCTCTGACAGTTGAGATTTTTTCTAATTATTTTGGAATTGATTTCTGACAATTGAGAGGTTTTTTCAATTATATTGGAAATGATTTCTGAAAGTAAAGAGTTTCTCTGATTACTTTGGAATTAATCTCTAAAAAAAAGAGTTCCTTAAAATCCAACCTAATTCTTGCTAATATATATACATGCACACCCACAGAAAATATTTATAAAGATAATACACCGCGGTTTTTTTTGTTTGTATTGATTAAACTACGGTGCGCAATGCTTTTTATTCAAGCTACGCTGTTATCCACGTTGAAAAGCTACGGTGCACACTGTTTGCCCTTTCACACCACCAAACTGAAATGTAGGATATGGAACTGTTTTGTAAACCGTGAAGTGATTATCAAAAGTCATAATCTTGATGAGCTCTTCTTCAGTAAAGTTGCAAGACGTAATTAACACAAGGCCCTTATGGCCAACCATCTCTTTTACCTGAATTGGGTAGATTTGGACTCCAGACTTGTCTCCATATTTAATGTCAGCTAAGGCAATTGCGTCCAAAGTGCCCTTGTCTAAAACAACATCCCAAGTTTTAGAGTCTTTGTTCCAAACATTAGAAGTCAAGAAATCAGCATGCAAAAATTTGGCGTCATCCAGATCTGGAAACTCGTTATTATAGACATTACGAGCAAATTCAACTGCTGGTTTACTGTAGTCAATTCCTGTCAAGTAGCCGTTAAAGCCAGCCTCTCTAATTCCTATTAACAACTGGCCATTTCCCGTGCCCAAATCTAGAAATGTTGAATCATCTTCATTGAGCAAATCTGGCTCATCAGTAGCCAGGTCTTCAAGAAATCTTACCATGACATCTTGTGCATTCGAGTCACTAAACCAACACTCTCCAGTATCGTTTGGATTTTCTTGAAAATTGGATTTCTCTCGAGAGTAGAATTCATCCCAGCTACGATCTCAGTTAGCAGTTGATATTAAAACAATGTGTGCCATACTATTCTCTAGTTCCTAACTTTGAAGGATTCAATTCTTCCACGTTATCTCCAGCTGCCATTTTATGATTAATCCTTTGATCTTATTGAGAATTTTCCTTCATTTCTAGCTTCAATGGGAGTTGAAAAATAAGGTTAGGGTATATGCTACTTCTGTATGTTTAAAAGGGTTTTGTCCAAGAAGTTGTTTCATTCACTGAGGTGAAACTTTGGTACCTGGAAGTTTGCGTTCTTGTAAACTTACAAGTGATACGTGGGGAATCTTTAGATATAATCAGATATAAATATAATCTTCATATGTAGAAATCCTGATATTGAGTAATCCATCAAGGAACAATAAATACATGGCAGTTAAAACCATAATAGACAGTAAAATGACACAAAAAAAAAGTGTAGATGTTTACAAACCTTCAATTTTATAATCAACGAGCAGGTACACTCGGATCATCTAAAGGAGGTCTCGTAGTTCTTCTAGTAAAGAATGCAGTAGGCAAGAATGAACCAAATCGTCTTCGTTGCTGCTGTTGTTGATGCTCTTGTGATTCTTCCATTTCTGCTTCATATCTAGTTCTCCTTTCTTCCAATCTTTGTCTTCTTCGTTCAATGTATTGCAATTCTAAAACTTCAACAGGTTCGGGGCCCAATGGATCTTCAGGTTTTGGCGCATAAAAGCTCATATTGCATAGCGGACAGCGAGCTTGCCGTTTTAACAGCCAAGGATCGATACACTCAGAGTGATAAATGTGCCCACAGGTAAGAACTCGAACTTTTGAAGTATCTTGAAAATCATCAATACAAACAGCACAAGTATCCAAGGTATCTTCAGTAGCTAAAACATGAGATAATTCGTCTTTTTCTTCATATTTGTCTTCAAATTCTTCATCGTCTTCATCTTCTTCTTCCTCCAGAATGTCTGTTGGTAATCCTTCGGTGGCAGATCTGCTACCAGAAGAAGTACTTTGTGCG
This sequence comes from Geotrichum albidum, assembly GCA_003707475.1. Lineage (NCBI taxonomy): Eukaryota > Fungi > Ascomycota > Dipodascomycetes > Dipodascales > Dipodascaceae > Geotrichum > Geotrichum albidum. The sequence goes on from PPJE01000038.1 coordinate 10,921, forward strand.
CGAGGATTATAAGAGGTGGCTGGTGTATAAGTCTGAGCCTCAATATCTACGACTTTCATTTCACTTAAATCAATACCTTCATCATGTTTAGACTTTCTATTGACTGAATTGGTTCTGTTAACCAAGCGTAATAGAGATGATAGTCTTTTTGAATGTCTTTGCTCTTGTATCATTGAAGTGCGCTGGTTTTCTTTATATTTTTCTTCCACTTCTAAAGTTTCTTCGACCATGACTATGTTTGTTCTGGGTAGTTGTTTTTCAGCAGAGCTGCTGGTTGTATTTTGCAATTCACGAGAAGCTTTTGCGTCTTTGTAAGACTGTTGAGGGAACTTGACATCGAGTTGGGCCTGTGTCATGAGTCTCAGAAACTTTTTTCTTCGTCTCAAGGACCTTGCTCGCAGTCGATCATGTTCTGCGAGGTTTGAAATTTCCAAGCTGCGGGAGGTAGTGTTGTTTCGCAGGGTGGCCCGTCTGCGTCTCCAAAAGTATTTAAGTCCAGCAACCGCAATTATATTCACAAAGACGATACCGACGCCCAGCGCGATAAACAGAATGATGGAGCTAGGTGAGCCATTAACCATTTGTGTGCTATCAGACAAGCTCATGGTCAAACAATCATCAAAATTAGTCCTGAGACAAGAGTGGTAAACAGGAAAAGAGCAAGAAAACCAGAGATTCTCAGATAGTCATTCAGGTACTTAATGACTAGGTGTCAGAAGCAGTTGAATAATTTAAATGGAGAGAGAGAAAGAAGGAGTAAGAGAAGGAAAAAGGGACAGAAAAACAATGAGAGTCCTTTCTCTATTTTTATGTTTTTGCATATTTCTTTTTTTTTCGAAGTGTGTAGGGATGCTTAAGCTTCTCTTATTTTGGAATAGGTTTAATGCCTGAACCACGAACTCTGGGAAAGCCAACCAGCTTTGCCAGGTCTACCGAGTCTGCCAGGTCTATCGGTCTTGAAGTTTAAAAGAGTCAATGGTCAGCTAAGGTAGAAATGGTCAGCTAAGGTAGAAATGGTCAGCATAGGAAGAAATGGTCAGCATAGGAAGAAAAGGTCAAGTAATAATTCATTCAAGGAGTCTAAACCTACGAGCTCTGAAAGTTCAGTTCTAGTTCAAAGGGTTGAACGGCATTTACAAACTTTGTTGAACCAAAGATTTGGCAAATATAGCAAGTTTCCATTAAGTATCAGGGATTATTTCAATTCCTGCTTATTGGTCTTTATTATTGATTCATGAGTTTCAAGTGTCATCGATGGATGTTGGTGATCGAATCTTACAGTTCTTTACTTTCCAACCCTTTTTAAAACTCTGTTAATTCTGTTGATCCTGTTTATTGTGTCAACTCTGTTAATTCTGTTAATTCTTTTAATTCTGTTGATCCTGTTAATTCTGTTAATTCTGTTGATTCTGTTAATTCTGTTAATTCTGCTAATTCTGTTAATTCTGTTAATTCTGCTAATTCTGTTAATTCTGTTAATTATGTTAATTCTGTTAATTCTGTTAATTATGTTAATTATGTTAACTCTGTTAATTATGTTAATTCTGTTAATTATGTTAATTCTGTTAATTCTGTTAATTCTGTTAATTCTGTTAATTCTGTTAATTCTGTTAATTATGTTAACTCTGTTAACTCTGTCAAATTACCGGTAAACTCTGATAAGATCTCAATGAACTCTGTTAAACTCTTGGTAAATTCTCAGTAAACTCTTTTAAATTCTGTTAAAAATCTCTTAACTCCGTAAACTCTGTAAACTCTGTAAACTCTGTAAACTCTGTAAAATCTGTTAACTCTTAAATCTGCAAACTCTTCTAACCCTGCAAACTCTGCAGTCTTCTAACCCTGCAAACCCTTCTAACTCAGCCAACTCTGCTAAACTCTTGGTAAACTAGTATTACTGATAATATCCTAATGGCTAAATTTTTAAATAAAAATTTTCCATGATACGGCAACGATAAGTGGACCTCTCTAGGCAGCAGTCTCGCGAATTTCCAAGAATGATTCACTACTTATCCAAAAACGAAAAAATTTCCAACAGTTCCTCATCTAGAATTTATTCCTAAAGTAAAGGTAATTCTTTATGGAAATGCTAGAGTCTGGAAATTGATTCAAACTGGTAAACCACTATTTTGGTAAACGGTCTATGTATAGAAGCATTCCATTTAGCAAATTGCATCAGGTTCAAGATTCTGGAGAATCAGACAAGAATGAAAATTGCATCATAACCCCTGAATTCCATTGTGTTATCGAAGTTTACTCCAAGTTCAGCGCTCAGGTACCCACATCTATAATATACTAAAATATTAAGAACAATTACATAGTTTCTTATTCAGCTACTTTGGCCAACCACAAGAATTTTTCCAAGGCGGCTAGATTGTATTGTGCAGGTCATCCTCACAAAGTCTTCTCTAGTAATGAGGATCTTTTTGTAAAATCTTCATAGAATCTAGATTTATCTTCAAACTATCGAGATTTTACAAACCCCTTATAATATAGTGCAAACAATAGTTGAATACCATGCTAACTCAATGTACATTCGTTTGAATAAAAAACTTTTACAAGTTCTCATCAACATAATCTTTCAAAAATTTCAACAGTCTCTTATGTCCATTTTCAACTTCTGTAAAGCCTATCAATTTATTCTGATTTAAATTGATAAATTTAGTAAGAGCTTCAGAAACATGAAAATAAAACTTCTGTAGTGCCTCGGAATAATTTAAAAACTCTCTTGTATCATATCTCTTTCTTGCCGACCTCTTCAGCTCTAATTGTGTCTTTAGTAGTCGATCAAATATATAGTTGTAAACGGAAATTGAAGATTGAACAAGTTCGCTGAGTAATGATGGAAGATCATTGAATTTGAGGGCAAAATTTCCATCATTGAATAAAAGTAAAGGTTGTATTGAAATAATGCTAGAAACTGGACATGAGCTGAGAGTCGTGGAAAATAAATCCATAATGTCAAATTTATCACAACTGACTCTGTTTTCAGCCATTTCGTAAATAAAATACTCAATAACTGCTTGAATCTCTTGCTTATTGACAAAATACCAAGAAGAAAACTCAAAATAGTTTTTCATCAGTGTTTCTAAATCAACTTTTTTATTGATATCATTGTCTACTTGAACTAACCAAATTGACAATGAAATATCAATATTCATATTCACTGATGAATACTCAACTGTGTTTTCCGTTCCAAGTAAACCCAGTTTCTGTTTTATCTCTTCAACTCTGAATCTATAATCATTCATAAATAAAGGATAATTAAAGTGTTTGCCAAACACTCTTTTTGAATATACTTTGAATAAAATATTGAAATTTTTGACTTCGTTATAATTGTACAACTCTTCCAACAAAAACGTAACATCTTGATTCTCCATTAATATTTCCGTCAAACTTATCAAGTTTTCATGTTTATTAGACAAATCTCTCGTATCTCCAACTAATTGAATAATTGAAAAATGCTGCTTCTTAATGACCTGCATCAAGTTTTCTAAAATATCGTTTTCCAATATTTCGTCGTAAAACTCAAAAATGATGTCTGTTTTATTAATCTCAATGAATTTTCGGATTCTGCTAAATTTTTCTGTCTGAACTTTGAATTGAAATACCAAATTTGAAAATAATTCGGAAGATAAACTAAGCACCCTAAATGGCTTGTCGGAGTCATCAAATACAGTAGGAAATCCTTGGAACATTAGCTTGATCTCGCGGATCAATGTGCTTTGGGAAATAATGATATCTTTTTCATTATTGTCAATATTCCAGTAAGCTAGCTCTTTAAACGTCTGTAAGTCAATATCAACATTGCCACCCGTAAGATCTTGCATTTTCTTTTCTTTGAAATTAAAAAAAATTTCGTCTTCATCTGAAGATTCAACAATTTCAGTTTGACGAATTATTTCATCGTTTCTTACATCTTCACTCCAGTTTTCACTGTCTTCATCATTATCATTCTGCTCATTCCAATTGTGCTCCTCCACAACTTCTTTAAGTTCAGCCAAAATTTCAGCTTTTAATTTGGCATCAGTGTCCTTCTCTTCTTCCTCACTAGCAATCCTCATAACTCCTATTTCAGGCTGGTCACTTAGCTCCTTGAACAACATCATCACCATGGCATTTGTGTAGTGTTCTCGATCAAGCTCGTCAACTCGGGTTTTTATAGCTTCTCCAAGATCTACTCTGCCTAAAACAATAAATCTTTCAATCAGCCTATCGTAAACCTCAAAAACTGAACCCACATGAGTCGCCGTGGCATAGGTATTCGTAATAATGGATTTCAGTTTAGCCAAATCATGAACCTTCGCGGCAGTGGTTAATGACGGATTGACAGACTCAATCAGTTCACCCAGAATTGCATCTCGCTGTTGCTTAGACATTACATCTACAGAATATCCAGTGAAATCAAACCCCTCCAGAATCTTGAAATCTTGAAATCGTTCAAGACAGATTCAAGATTGCTGTTTGTCTTCAGAATTAGCAAGTAGATTTAAGATGTATCACGTGATGTGAATTTGTGCTACTAGTCCTTTTCAAGTCTTATCTGTGAAAATTTTGAAAAATTTAAAATATATCAATAATAGTATTAAATGCAAACTACAAGAGATTATAAAGCATGTTATATATATAAATAAAGAAATAAAACACAATGCCGACCATAACAATAAATAAATAGAATAAATAAATAAATAAAACCATTAAAACTTTGATGGACTTTCTTCGAAACTTCCAAAAATGAATTCGTCAAATATCGGTGATGTAGAAATGTTAGGATTCTTTCGACATTCATCAATCCAAAATTTAGTGGGTCCAGGACTAAAGTTGAACAATCCGTGGCCTTGTGTCCCTAACGAACTTTTCAGCCTCACTGATTGTTTTTCTTCTGCTGAAAGATGCTTAGAACTTAGCATGGCACTACAGAAGGCTTCACAAGCATCTACTGGTCGAGCCAAACGCACAATTTTTGTAAACTCAACCTCTTTCTCTAAAAGAGTTGCTGTTTTAGGTTGGAATTCAGGTTTGAGTTTGCACTCTGATTTAGGTCTAGAGTCCACTTCCAGCATTGATTCTTTCTTAGAATTGACCACGAAAGGGCTTTTGAGCTCTGGGAATATGGCTTCAAAGTTGCTACTAGAAAGATTGGGAGATTTCACTGCATGTTGCCTTGGAGTTTCAAGGGGTGAAGAAATGGGCGATAATACTTTAGTCTGTCGGTCCATACATGGAGATAACGAAGAGGATACTGATAACGGAGAATACTCAGAAAGAGAGCTTCGTGAGCGATTGGTGATTCGTAGTGCAGAAGAGCCATCTTTCTGTGACAAAGCTGGTGAGTTTACAACAGTCAATGGGGATTTAATGAGAGGAAAAGTGCTCATATCATTTGTTTTAGTAATGTGTTCCTTCTCTGGAGTCGTTTCAAATACAACGTCAAAATCTTCTTCATCTTCTTCGTCACTAGATTCAAGACAATCGTCAGCAGGAATGACCTCAAGCTGATTTTGTGGAGGAGTTTTCAGAATTATACAAGCAGGTTTCAATTGACGGTTTTCTTCACGTATGACCGCTTTTCCCAGTGCATTGATTCCCAGGGATAACCTTTGGTTTTGCACATTTGTGTAGCAAATTTCTGAATCTAGAGGCTTAAGTACCTGAGCTGGAGAGCTATAATTTGAGCTGAAATGCAGTGCTTCAGAAAAACTTGAAGAGCCTCCTGATATTGGGGAAGACGCAGTTAACTTTTTGTTCCGCCGCGTGTTTAAAAAATCTCGTCTTCGCTGATATAGGGATCCAGTTGAAGTTTGTTTCATAATTATGATTCTTTTTCGCTTGATTCCTTTTCTTGCTAAAGATTCAAAATCAAAGGCTTTTGACAATGCATGTTTTGTGGCATGCTTTTGTGTGGAATATGGTATCAAATGGGGAATGTTAGACGGTGAGTTTGCATGAACGACTGGTGAAGACCGAAAACCTTGATATAAAGGAGATGACTGGATTATATGTGAGAACGTTTTTGGAGTTGTTGGTATTGACGACAGCTGCTTTGAAGGTGGTGAAGACGATATCATAGCAGTGTGAAACAACAAGACTGGATCTACATGAGATTTAGGAGATGAAAACATCAAATAGTGGCCCTTTCTCGGAGTCTCTACTGAAGCAGGTTTAGACGGTTTGTAATTAGGAGGAGGGTTACAGGAGCCGTTATCACCACTTTCATCATGGTCAGACCAATTTGAGCATGTTGGAGTGTGAGGTCTTGTTTTTGTAGACATTGGGCTTAGTATATGGCTTTTGACTCTGCCGTTTTCTGGCACACAATAGTTAGCATTTACAGTTGGGATGCAGTTGTAGTAGTAATTGTTTGAAAAACCGTTGATTGCCATGAACGTAGAAGGAATAAAGGATATAGGGGAAAGAAAAAAGAAAAAATGAATATTTTCCTGGGTGGTTGGGTATATAAATGAGACGGAACTACGCCAAAATATTTTTTCTCACAAAGAAAATTAGGCCAAAACATTACCCACAAAAATGTTGAACCACAAACTGGACGATCATAGTAGATTAATTAGACTTGTTGCTGTTAACAAGTCTCACATATTGATCTCAATATCTGTGATTTGAACAGCTTTGCAGCATTCAATTATGTGGCTAGACTCACGCGAGAAACGGGTTGTTTCCTTTGCATTGTTTATCTACAAAAGCTTTGCGCTACAAAGACACATTGATTAATCCTTCAACATGTTTCCATTCACGATATTGTAAGTGCAAATAGGTCTACTTCATTGTTTTAGGCGTGAAACGCGTCTTCAATTCTTCATATTTTACGGGGTCCATTATATAAAAATATTTCTGGATTGGGACAATTGTAAACATTCCATATGACAATTTTTTCGTTTCGCGTTAAATGATTACTACTTTAAGAAGTTTGTGAAATATATATATTTAAACAATGGTGGCATTCTCAACTTCTTTCATGACTGAAATGACAAGTTTATTGAAATCTTCAGGGTTATCAAGATAGATATGGTGGCCAGAATCTTTGACGATGTGTAAAGGTGGCCTCTCCGGGAGATTTTTTGCTCTCTTAATGTTCTCACAAGCTTCATGACCTCCATTAACATCCATCCAGTCGTTTTGTCCATAAACCCAGACAGTGTCGCAAGTAATATTTTCAGCTCGTTCTGCTAAAGGCCAGCGACCATATGCTCCAGGAGCAAGTAAATAATTCAATGCATATTCTCCAGAACCAGGAGCATTGAAAATGCCATAAACATACTTGTGTAAAGCATCTGATTCATTCAAAGGTAAATTTGCAAATCTACGAGCCGTCCAACCAGATACAAATCGGGGACCTAGTGGCCCAGTATATCGGACTAACGAAAAAGGCGAGACATGGCATTCCCAAAGAAAATTGAACCAAGCCGGAACTTTGATAAGTTTTTGTCCATCATCTTCCGAATCTTTTGACTTGTTTGCAAGTTGATTTTTTCTCTTTTGGATTGAAGAAATAGAAAGAGATGATCTGGAAACACCAGCTGGTGAGACCAAAACCAGCTTTTTGACATGCCCAGGATACTTGATGGAGTATGCTGATGCAAAGTATGCACCCATAGAATGAGCTACAAATGTAAATTTCTCAATATTTTTAGCAATTCTCCATTTTTCAATAGCATCAATAAAGAAATTTTCGGTTTCATGAATTCTTTCATAAGGATCTTTGGCTTTAATTTCAAACTTGGGTCTGGAAGAACAGCCGTATCCTAGTAAATCTAAAGCGTGCAGTTTCCACCCCGGTACTGAAGACAATGCATCGAAATTTCTGTAGAAGAATGCCAAACCAGCTCCATATCCATGTAGAATCACCAAATCATTGGAATTGGAATCATTGGAACGCTGACTGATTTCGAATTCATTAACAAAGTTTCCGTTTCCCACATTAATCTTTAATGATCTCGCACTTCTAGTAGCATCTGGTTCGGGGTAAAAAGGTAAACAAGATAGTACTCTATCTTCAGCTTCCTTGAGTTTCTTTCGATCTGTCCACTGTTCATATGCATCTTTTATAGATAGAGGAAATGTGTTTGAAAATATTTTTGAAAGAGGAATTCCTGAAGGGGGAGTGGATGCTCTATAGCACACATTAGATTTGGTATTTTTTTCAGATACCGCGGTAGTTTCAATCCGTTCTGAAACTTTTTGAATGGAGTAGCTAGCATCAGTAATAATTTTGTTTGCTGCGTTAGATTTCACTTCAAAATTATTTGAGTTAGAACAAGTAGAATTCACAGAAAATTGTCGAATCCGATATGAACATAACTTTGATGAACGCGTGCTTAGTAGCACTGAAATTTCAGAAGTAGAACGAAAAATTTTGAAGAATATTTCAAAGTAGCAAAATGGGATTAGCTGCTGATCTACAGTTAGCTAGAAATGCAAAAGATGTTTCTTAATAGTGTGAATTTGAGTGCTAATAGAGAATTATGGTTTCAAAAGATATAATTCTAGCCACCGATTACATTGAATGCCTCTATTTGTCTATCCTGCTGGAAAAAAAGATGGATTCACAAAAATATTGGCCTGATCCGGCTCTGGCCAATAACATTTCGAAACTTTATCAGGTTTAGGGTTGATATATTTGTCTGATCACAAAAGGCTAAGGTAAATTACAAGTTTAATATAGAATTATATAGTACTGGCGTATTTTCTGTTGAAATCTAGATTGAAGAAAAAAATAGTCTTTTAAAAACTGAATTAAATTGAAAATGTAATATGAACAAATTGAAATAAAAATGTATAATAAACGTTCAAAAAACAACTATAAGAATTCTTCTTGAAAAACGATAAAAAGTTATAATGAGTAAACCTTCATGTTGCCATTCTTCTCATTACTACATCCTCCACCTTCAAGATCATAAACAGATTTACCTTCGTAACCTGAACTGAAAGCAATAGCTTCCTCGACTTCGACTTCTGAGAGTTCTGACCAAGTATCCTTGGTCAATTTTGGTGGCCAAATCTTACACAAAACATAGTAAATTCCCAATGCAGTCAAAAAACCTGTGAAATAGGATAAGTTATAAATGTAGGTGGCACCAATAGGCACATCAGCTCCTATTGCTCCAGCAAAGCCAACCACATTAATGACAATACCACCAATGTATGCTGCAAATCCACGCCAGGAAAATCCATATGTACTCATGTACGTTGATGATTTATCAAAAGTGTACAAGTCTGGAAGAGAAAGGAAACCTTTTCTGATAAGGTAGTAGTCTGAGACAATGACACCAGCAATTGATGACAAAAAGACTGTATATGCAGATAAATAAGTAGTAAATTGATTACTTGATTCCAAAAGTTTCCATGGACACATTGCAAAACCAATCATTGCACACAAATATCCACCTCTTCTAATATTGAAAAATCTTGGAAGTAAAGCAGTCAAATCTGTGCCAGCAGAAATGGAATTTGCGGCAATGTTAGTACCTAACTGAGCCAAGGTAAAAACGGCAGATATAAGAAAAACACCAGTTCTAGCACCCCCAGAAGCATGACCATCTTTTAAGAAAGCTCCCAAAACACCTAGAGGAGACCAGAGAGTTTCTCCAACAATGAGTGTTGATGAGGACGAAACAATGATACCAATAAACGAAGTCACAGCAAAACCAGTGGGAATTGTTAACGCTTGAGACCAAGTGTAAGATTTTCTTGTTGTAGAAAAACGAGTGAAATCTGGATCATTGATAATAAGAGCTGCAAAATTGGCTAAACAATTCATAAATGATTTGACAACAGCCCAAGCTAGAGCTGAACCATTTAGTGTAGCGGGTTGGTGAACAATAGGGCCAATACCTCCAGCCTTTTTAATAGTCCAAACCAAAAATGCAATACCAGCAATTGGTACTAGGTATGACTTTACTGTGAACAAATGACGAATCTTTTCTACAGGAAACCACAATGCAGGCAATGAACCTAAGCAAAAGAGGAAAAAACACAAGAAATCAAAGGTAGTTGTGCCCGAGTTAGGGATGCCATTGGGGATATTAGTAGCTTTAGGCCAAATTGATAGAATCATAAGTTTCACACATTCACCTCCTAACCAAGCTTGCACGCCATACCACACACAAGCCATAACTGCACGATTCAAAACTGGCCAGAAAGATCCAGAAACACCGAATGCTGATCTTGAAGCAACAGGAAAAGAGATATGATAAATAGCACCAATTCTACCAATGAGAATAATAAAAAAACCAACAGCAGCATATCCAAACCAAACAGTAAGCCAAACATGCCACCACGCCAGGCCATCGGCTACTCCTGTAGCAGCAATTTGCCATGTATTAATATTGAAAGAATCAGCAATCCAGAAGGCCACAAAGTTCCATGCGCCCCATTTTCGTCGTTCTTTTTCGACAGGCTGTAAGTCGTAATTTTGAAGAAATAGTTGAGAGGAAGAGAGACCAGGTTGATGATCAGTTTCAAGCTTGTGAACAAAATCTTTGAATCCCATGATGTAAGAGATTATATTTTGAAAGTTATAGATATTTCTATTGAAAATTTTATTTTTGAATACAAGTATAAAATGAGAAATTGCAATGAATTTATAGTGAAACGGGTTTCAGAGACATTTTGGTCTAGCATTTGGGACGGAATATATTAACTATAAATGAATCTTGGCTATAAATCGATAGAAATAGCATAATACCAGGGAAAAACTTAAAACCGTATCTATTCGTATCTGCAACGACTTATCATGCCGTTGGCCTTGTATAGTGAAATACTGTTTACAAACTACATTCTGTACGTCTATTCGTCCTCTGGAAAGAAGTTGAAGCCATTTTCAACAAGAAATGGAATGTCAATTCTTTATGCATGTGAGTTAGTGTTTCTAGATTTAAACTATCGTAGATAAGAAGATAGAGCTGCCAAAACAAAAAAATTCTGGTACTGGGGCCATAAAAAGTTAGCACTTGAATTGGAAATCTCTATGCGGTGGGGAACTCACTTTGGTATATTTCTAATTTTTAAATCAGCTATTTGAATCTCTATAGGCTACATCAAGTAGTGTCATTGTATTTTAAACCTATAGTATATACTTACTAGACTACTTGAATATTCGTTTATCACCATAGCGAGAGCACGGTTGAGTGTCGCGGTAATCACTAAACGGTTTATTGATCCCTATCGAACTTTTTTTATCTCTCATATCTCAGCAATCAGATGGACCTAATTGCTTGTCAAAACCTTTCAATAAAAAAAAACTCTAGATAAAACTCTGTTAACGCTACAAATATTAGAGCCCGTCGCTCACAACTTTAAACAATCTACAAGGAAAGGTTTTCTTATCTAGCAGCGATATGTATAACTACGGCAATTCACTTTGGTGGGAAACTCATGACTATTTGCAAATGGGCACTGGACGATAATTATGTGGTTGAGCATCTTACCCGTTTACTAAAGCTAGTAATTCAGGAACTGCCTTTAAAACTCTTTTGGTTTAGTTGATACGTATAAAAACACATTCATAAGTCAATACTGTATTTACGAAATATCTCCCACTTAGAGTGGGCAGAACTGGATAAGACTATTGATTGTTGGACCCGAACAACTGTGTTTTGGGATGTTTCTGTGTAGAATGAATGTGAAGAATAGGCATATTTTGAACATTTGAAAAGTATACTTGATTCCTTACCTCTGTGGCTTCGTTATGCTAAGAAATGAAATAGATAAAACTCAACGATTATAATCTCTATGAGGGTTTTTAAATGTCAAGCAGATTTCAATCGCATTCTTGAATATGGGGTTGTGCTGTGGTTCCATGTAGAGTATTCATTTAAATACCATATAAAAGTTCAATTCAAACAAAGGTGTAAAACCTTCTTGACGCTCATTTGGATGGAATAACATCTAATACTCAACGCCGGATCATTATTAAACTTTCTCAGAATTGATTGTAAACATTCTGTAGAATCTATAAATTGGTTTCTACCACTATAATTGTACCGGTGAATCTTTTCCCAAGTAGGAGCTATTACGTGCAAACGAGAGAACCATCATTCAGGAGATGGTATTTATTCCGTCCAACGCTCGTAATTAGCATAGCTTCCTAAATTCATCAATTCATTCCACATACTCTTATCTTTGCAATTTATCCTCTACTTCAGCACTATTTTGAGAATGACTAAGATATTTGAAACTAAAGAAGCTTTCATCACTTCCAAGAACAGACTTGCAGAAGGCCCAACATATGATGTCCGAACAGATCAACTCTATTGGGTCGACATCACTGGAAAACAAATCAATTGGATTGATTATCAGCAAGAAACAAAGATTTACCGGATCAACACTTATCACCCAATTGGCGTCATTGCTTTAACTTCTACTCCAAAAAAGTTCATTGTTGGTGCAAAACTTGGATTTGGCTTCATTGACTTGAACGGTCTCGAAGGTAATGGTGAACTTGTTGAAATCGAGTATTTTCACAAGATTCACATCACTCCTCAAGACTCTAAAGAACTGAGATTCAATGATGGATATGTTGATGCCAGAGGGAGATTTTTCGCTGGATCTATGGTAGACCTTGGTTTCGCTGAAAAACCTGTAGGAAAACTATATTGCTACGATCCAGCAGATAAAAGCGTTAAGGTTGTAGAAACTGGTTTCTCTACTCCAAATGGTCTGGGATGGTCTCCAGATAACCAAATCATGTATCACATTGATTCTCCAACTTCCACAATTTACAAATATGATTACGACTTGGAGACGGGTACTGCTTCAAACAGAAGAATTTTTGTGACAGTTGAATTTCCAGGCCTCGACATTCCCGAACCAGATGGTCTAACCGTTGCTCAAGATGGAACTGTTTTTACAGCCATTTATAATTCTGCTACAGTAAGAAGATACTCTCCTCAAGGTAAGCTATTGGAAGAATATAAATGCCCAACGCCATTTATCACTTGTCCTGCTCTTGTTGGAAAAGAATATAATGAACTTGTTGTTACCTCCATGAGTAGATATAACACTGCTTCAAACTACGAAGAACTTAGGAAAACAGAAGAAGGTGAAGGTGGAAATATATTCAAGTTTCCAGTAGGAAATTCCGTTAAAGGAATTCCTCGCAATTTGGTTCCTATCTGATGATTGTCCAAAACTAATTAAATACTAGAAATATAGTGATTAACAGTTAGTCAAACGGCAATTAAACTAGTGTTTCGTGAACTGGTAGAAAATTACTCCAATAGCTCGAGAACTCGACATGCAAACTCTTCCACCAACTCATTTTGCTCTTCTCCACCAATCCTTAGTTCTTTTAATCTTTTCAATGCTACTTCTTTCCTTAACTCTGAGCTCTGCTCATTGCTCAGCTTTGGATCTCTCATGATTTCAAAAATCTTTTTCAAATGCACTTTCAAGCTTTCTTGTTTCAGAAAATACCGTATCTGATCGTCATTCAAGAGAACATCAAACTTGTTTGGAAGTTGCGTAGATGTAGCCTTTAAAATTGGTTTTTGAACAACTTGAACTTCCTCACGTTTTCCCGAGCAGGGCTTTCCAGCTTTGTGTTCCTTGAAGCATGCTATTGAACAGTATGATGTAGAACATCCGGGACATTTATATTTTGCTGATTCTTTAGTACAGACTTGACATTGTCCAAGCCTGGATGCTAATGATTTAGACGACAACTTGATTGATTTGCCGTTACCCTGGTTGATACTTGAACTCAGCTGTATCAAGAGTGCTCTCTGGTAAAATTGACAAAAATTTCCAGAATTTGGGAGTTTCTTTCAATACAACGAGGAACGGCTGTTTTTGAGTGTGTGCAAGGGTCACATGATCAATTTGCTTCAAAATTTCAACCTTCTGTATAAGAAATTTCACGTCTATATTTGATTTCTTCGGATATTCATCCATTTTGTGAGAAAGGGAATATGGCACTAAATCTCTATGCAAAAACAATACATCAACCCAGTTCAATTACTTGCTCTGTAGTGATTCCGTCTTCTCAAGAGCTAGTATTAGCTTGTGGTAATGTGCTGAAATGGTACTCAGCGGAAGGCAAGCTATTACGAACTCAAAACCTGTGGGCAGAAATCCGAGACCTCGCAGTAGTTGGGAGAGAAATGATCGCGGTTACTAGTGATTCTGGTACTGTCATAATTATTGGTCCTGATGGAGTTCGAGACACTGGAATGCTTGGAAGATCGGGGGTCAGACGTGTCACCGAGGGGGCTTTTGTTGCTGCTGAAGCAAAGGCTCGAGCTATTATGGTGGCTGCTCATGAGCGTGGAAAACTAGTTTTTGTTGTCGGTAGAGATGGAAAGCTAGGAAGTGGTTTGGGTGCTAGTGTTGAAGATGTAGTTGTGACAGATATTGTTGGAGTTGACGTTGGATACGAAAATCCAGTTTTTGCTGTTTTGGAGAGACAAAATGGTAAAATGTGGGTGGTGTTTTATGAACTGGAGTTAGGATTAAATCATGTCGTGCGAAAATGGAAAGGTGAAGCAGACTGGTCAGCGAATAAGTTATTGCAAGTTCCTGGTACAGAGGGAGATACTATTGGTCCAAGTGGTGTCTTAGTACTTTCGAAAAATTGGATCAGGTATAGAAATGGAAAGAAGATTGAGTTGAATGTGCGGATTCCAAAGCGAGAAGGATATTATAATGATGGAGATACTCTGATTGTTTCTGGTGTGATGCATAGAATTAAAAATGCCTTTTTCTTTTTGATTCAAAATGAACATGGTGATGTTTTTAAAGTGACATTAGATCACGAAGGAGATAAAGCGACAGAGTTGAGAATTAAGTACTTTGATACAATTCCTGTTTCTTCTTCACTCAACATTTTCAAATCAGGTTTCTTATTTGCAGCTTGTGAGTCGGGAAATCATCAATTTTATCAATTTATTAAATTAGGTGACAACGAAAATGAACCAGAGTTCACTAGTAGAATGATCAACAATCAAGATTTATTTTTCAAACCTAGAGAACTTGAAAATTTGCAGCTTGTTGAGGAAATTCAGTCTCTTAATCCTGTGCTCCATTCAGATACTGTTAACTTGGATGATTCCAGAGAAACACCTCAAATTTATGCCATCTCAGGCCAGGAAAATCGATCTTCATTGAAGACTTTGATACATGGAATCGATGTGACTGAAATTGTATCTGCAGAACTCCCAGCAGTTCCAATTAATGTCTGGACTTCCAAATTGACCGAGGATGATATCTACGATAAGTACATTATTTTATCTTTTGCAAACGAAACTCTTGTTCTATCAATCGGTGAAAATGTCGAGGAGATTACAGATTCCGGATTTAAATCGTCTGTCTGTACAATAGGTGTTCAGCAGCTAGGCCGTGATTCATTAATTCAAATTCATCAAGGAGGAATTCGACACATCTTATCCGATGGTACTGTTAATGAGTGGGAGCCTCCAGAGGGAAAATATATCACACACTGTGCTTCTAATAATACACAAGTTGTTATTGCATTATCTGATCTATCACTTATTTATTTCGAACTCGATTCAGAAAACAATTTGAACGAACACACTGAACTTGCACTCCAATCACCACCACTTGCAATCAATATTGGAAACCCTCCTCCAGGTCAACTTCGATCAAGATTTCTAGTTTTAGGTAGTCAAGATTTGACAGTTCGTATGTTTTCACTAGACCCTGAATCTTTACTCTCACCACTTTTTACCAAGTCTTTGTCTGCAGCACCGCACTCCATGCTTTTGACTCAAGAAAAATTACACATTGGAATGGCAAATGGTGTATATATGTCTGCTTTTATGGATAATTTAACAGGAGATTTGTCGCGAATTAGAACCCGATTTTTAGGCCCAGCTCCAATTAGTCTTATTCCAGTTTCTAATGTCACTCAAGGAAATGAAGCAGTTCTTGCATTATCAACAAGAGCTTGGTGGATGGGTAAGATTCCATTAGAGTATGGAGAGATTGAAAAGGCTGCTGGGTTTTCAAGTGGTGATTATCCCGATGGTATTGTTGGTATTCGAGACAATCAGATTCGAATATTCTCTGTTAAAGAGCAGGACGAATCTCAGCCTCAGCAGGATTTAGTCCAAAAAGAAGTTGGATTGAAATTTACACCAAGAAGAATGGCTCGAAACTCGTTTTCTAAATGGTTCTACATTGCAGAGTCTTCTTTGAATATCGTGCCGTCCAAAGAGATTAAAGAGGAAGGAGAAGAAAAAGAATTGGATTGGAGACAATTTGGATACACTAGAAAGCAGGGTTCTTGGGCATCTGCTGTTGAAGTTGTTGATCCAATATCAATGGAAGTAACAGACTCTTTGATTTTGGACGAAGATGAAGGGATTAGATGTATAACAAGTTGTTTCTTTGAATTTGTTAACAAAGAGGTTTTAATTGTTGGCACATCTAAATACATTTACGCATTTGAGTATATTAATGAAGGAAAAAATCTGAAATTAGTTCACAGAACCTCAGTCAAGTCAGCTCCAACTTCGATAATTGAATTTCAAGGTAAACTGCTTGTTGCATTTGGATCAACATTGTTATTTTATGATCTTGGAACTAAACAGCTTTTGAGAAAAGGAGAGCATCAAGTTCCAAACACTACAGCCATCATTTCTATGGATACCCAAGGAAATCGATTGATAGTTGCAGATATTCACGAATCCTTAACTTTCTTGGTTTTTAAACATGAACTCTCTACTTTTATTCCTTTTGCAGATGATTTCGTTAAGAGACATATTACGGCTTTTAAGATGCTGGACTATGATACTGCTGTGGCAGGTGATAGATTTGGCAATGTTTTTGTGCTGCGATGCCCCCCAACTGCTGCAGATGAAGATGGTGCACATATTGCACACCAAGCAGGAGTTTTGAATGGTGCACCGCATAAACTTGATCTTATTGCCCACTATCACTTGCAAGATATTCCCACTGGGTTCTCACGAGCTGCACTTGCAGTCGGAGGAAGAGAATCGATAATAGTTACAGGTCTACAAGGCTCTATTACTTCTCTTATTCCCATAGCCACAAACAGAGATGTTGAAACTTTTGAAAAACTTGAAAGTGCTTTACGCGCTAAAGTCCAAATTTGGTCCGGAAGAAATCATTTACTGTATAGAGGTTACTATGTTCCTGTAAAGAATGTTGTTGATGGTGATTTATGTGAAGCTTTCTGCAAATTGGATGTTAAGACTCAAGTGGAGATTGCTAAAGAACTGGGTTTGGAAATAGATGAAATCGAGAGAAAGATTGAAGACATTAGAGTGACTTCAGTATTTTAGATTTTTGAAATATGGTAGTAATGCTTGAATATATTGATAGATTGACGTTATTTATGATACAATAATTGTGAATACTATTAGAAAACCTTGTTGAAGGTATAAATAGAAATAGTGCGTTTTCTGAATAGGTTTTGTATTTTTGTTCATTTTCAGAACTATTGAGTGGAAAAAAGTGTTGAAACGAAAATTAAGAGTTGTAAATTTAATAATATTTATCAAAATTTACTCTATTGTCTGTGTAAATGTTCATCGTTAGTGCAAAAATTAAATATTATTGAAAAATTGAAAGTCCAAAACCATAAATTTCAATTCATCATGAAGAATCATGATAAAATCCTACATTTACCAATTCCTGCCTGTTGGGGAAGTCCTGCAGCGAAATCTAGAATATAGAATATACCTTTACGATCTAGTACAAACAAT
Source organism: Geotrichum albidum (assembly GCA_003707475.1). Taxonomy (NCBI): domain Eukaryota; kingdom Fungi; phylum Ascomycota; class Dipodascomycetes; order Dipodascales; family Dipodascaceae; genus Geotrichum; species Geotrichum albidum. The sequence goes on from PPJE01000038.1 coordinate 28,623, forward strand.
GCTTGACCAGATCCATTAAACCTCATTGCAGCACTTTCCTTGAAGTTTTTGGCCCCGCTGACTTCAGTTACCACAAAAATTCGTTTAGTCGGGGTATGCATTAGATAAATTAATCCTTTCTTGTCTAGGAAAACAATTATGTTTCCAGACCGTCGAGGAGAGGTACAAGATTTGTGGATCCTTGAACCCACTTTTTCAACTCGATGCAACATTGAAACACGAGTGTTTAATTCATCTTGATCGTTAAGTTTAGAATCAAGAATCATTGGAAATGAGTTTTGGGCCACTGATGTTACAGCGAATAAGCGATTATTTGGAAAGAATTCAATCGAAGTGATACCTTCTGACTCTGGAGTTTGATCCGAATATCTAGATGTTTTGAGTATTAATCTCGGTTCATGCGGGTTTGTAACATTTATGATTAAAATATGAGAAGTTGAGTTTGTACTGCACGTCAGGTATGATTCATTCCAAGAAAAAGATAATGAGTTTATCGTATCGTGATATGGAATTGTAATAGTGACCGTTTCAACTTGTTGATAAGTTATTCCCTGCATGGGAAGAGACTCTACTAAATTAGAATACTGTGTTAGTGAAGGTGCATGGTCGCCCAACTGAATCCAGTGTAGAACGATCATAGGCTGTTCTTTTCTGGTGATGTTATCGATTCCAGTGATGGCACAAGCTACCAGAGTTCCGTTAGGTGACATGGTCATATATCGAATGTTGAACTTTGATATGTTATAATAAACGCATTTTCCATTATTTTCCAGATCAAACATTCTCAGTCTACCACTATTTGTTGCTATTGTAAGATATCGATTTGAAAGCGAAAGCATTTGATATTCTTCAGCTTTTCCTTCTTCCATGTCGATTTCACCTTTCCAGAGCAGTTCTGGAGGATCATTAAAGTCTTCTGGAGTTGTATAAGTGTACCATTTTTTATTAGTACACAGTGCAAGTTTACTAGCATCAGGAGATATTGCAGTACTTATAAATGCTTTTTTGTTTATACCTTTTTTCAAGTAATGTTGAAACTGTTTTCTATGGGTCGGGAAGCATTTCTTGAAGAATTTTTCACGCTGTTCCACGAATGCACTGTTTATTTTAGAACTGGATGATGTTGGGTATGTATAAGAAATATGCTCTAGAGAGGAAGTGTTTGTTAATTGAGAAGATGCACTTAGGTTGATAGTGGCAGTATGCGAGTCGATTTTGTAAATATTTGGATGTTCTGTTGAGACGTTTTTTGCAGCAGATTGAAAGATTTCAGCTAAAGATAATTTTTTATCAAACAGATCAAAACCTGGTGCTACTCCTACATCTTTTTCACTGATGTTGGAGGTGTTATCAAAGGTAAATACGTCTGAAACCGATTCAGAGTCTGTTCCTAATTTCACATTTTGAGGTTCTCTACTATCTGCAAAACTGACGCTTTTTGATAGTCTATCTGAGCCTTTCAAAATCGAAATGCCTAGCTGTTGCTTTTTTGTCTGCACCAAGTGATGGATCGTTCGCAAGTGAGTAGCTGGAGCCAGAATATCAGAGAGCTTTTTGCATATCGGACACTCAAGAGTAGCTCTATCTCGGGAAACAAACTTTGATTCCGACACTACGCATCCGCATGTCAGTATGGAAGAATCATGAGCGACGATTTCTTGTTCAAGAGAGTTGAGAAAGTCACTCCATTCTGATATAGGCGATATCATTAAATCATCTGTCATTATCTTGCTTTGAAGTAGTTGATTTTAAAAGAGTCTAGAAGGGGGGAAGAGAAAAGTTTCAAAGTGGTGTTGCCAAAAACTATGGCAAAATTAAAATAAAAAATTGAGCTTATCTCGAGTTTTGGATTTATATTTCATACAGTACCAAATATATAAATATAATATTTACAATGATATTTTAACAATTTTTTTTTTCAAGTCTTTTTTCACAATGTTTAGAATGGTAATTTTCTTCTTTCACAATGGTTTGAATGAGAATCGTCCTCAGATTGAATGTAGAAATTCTTAGATTAGAAATTCTCAGTTTAAAAGTAGAAATCCTCAGTTTAGAAATCCTCAGTTTAGAAATCCTCAGTTAAGAAATCCTCAATTTAGAAATCCTCAGTTTAGAAATCCTCAGTTTAGAAATCCCCAGATTGAATAAAACTTCTATGTAGAAAATCGTCCTCCACGATGTAGTTCCTCAATGATATTACCGTTTTTTAAAGTCTCATAAACAATACCTTGCACATGGGATGTTCTAACATTTCCATACCAAACACCCAAGCTCCCAGGCTTCAGTAACAAAACATTACCAGCATAGACATGACCCCCAATATGAGAACAAACACCAACTTTGTACTTATCAGTATTTGGATTAGATTCATCATCTTTTAACAACATGCTTTCTTTCTCGAGCACAGCTCTAAATTCATTGACCAACAGCGGTGCGATTTGACCACACCTCTCATCTCGCGAACCATGACCACAAATCAAAATAAGTGAATGATTCATCTTTTGGGCCTCAAAATTCTCTTTTCCTTTACCATCTGGGACTAAATATGCTCTTGCAAACTCTTCAGACTTATTCAATTGAATACCCTTGAAATATAGACCATCTGGCAGCAAGTACCCCGAAACCTCACTTTCCTGGACAAAATCAGTATTTGTGATCATAACAGGATGCTCAACATTCATAACTCTTCTCTTATGCGCAGCTAACTCCGAGTTGAACGTTCCAGGCGCAAATTCGACTTTTTTCGGCCATTCCCTTGTTCCAGTAGACACTAAAAAATGCTTCCAATGGAAAGCTCTTGTATTATTCGGGTTCTTTAATTCATCGCCAAATATACTGGGATCTGGAATTTGACAATGCGTACAACCAGTATCATACTGAGGTTCTGGACATGACTGAATTACTTTAGAAGTTGAGTAAATCCTGTAAAGGGTCGATCTTTGCAGTTTTCGAAAACTCAATACTTGAATCATGGCGCTCCCGTAGAGGTTAAAACATCTATGGACGATCTTCTTTATTTATAGAGATTGTATTTTCCCTTATAAATCAAATTCATGTACAGTGATTGGGAGCTTAGCCAAAGTTCTGACGAAAACCGTTTGAACGTCGGAACGACCTTCGGTGGCAACCGAAACAAAAAAACTCAGCCGTATGTTTAAAACTACTGCTGATGGCACGTGAGCACTCTCCAATTACATAATTTTGAAGGACAATTTCAGGAGTTCTTGAGTAATTTTAAATCGCAGAAAAGTGTGTAAATCTCTAGAGCTAACTCCTTAGAATCCATTGTTCTCAAGAGGTTCACTACAGATTTAAGGAACTTTAGAATCCACGTAGTTCATCGACTACTGCAAATATATTTCCAAGATCCCAGAAGTATTGATGAGCTGCAGTACAACGTATCAACGCAGTTTAGAGAAATCTTCTACGATCTTTCCCTTTTTGGTTTTATTTGTCTGCGTTTTGATATCGAAAATCCAACGATGATCCGTCATTGTCAAGGCTATCTGCTTCATTGAGAGTATCAAATTTATCTGCATTGTTCTCCACACGTGCTGGGGTTGTACATTTGATTAGCTACTTGAATAACCTTGAATAATCCTCAACCTCTTTCGCCTTTTTGGGTGACAACCTTTAAACAGGACTACGGGAAACATTATTGCATTGTAGCAGTTTCAGAAATCAATTTGGTATTAAACAGTAATGGTCTTTAAAGCATACAAAGATTTTTTTGTCCAGTCTAGCTCTTTTACAATGGCTCCCTATCGGTCGTCTATTAACGAATCTCATCTTTCATGGTTAGAAACACCGGTCTGTAATTAGAAATCATCTATATAATAATGGTTAGAGGTTAGGTGAACATATCTTCCAGCTAAAATCGTAGAGTTAGACGTGGATCATCGCTAGAGACAACGCTGTGCAAAATTTTGAGAGCGATAGAGTTGCTCAAAACAATGGAGAAGAAACCTCTAACGTAGAAGGCGGCTTGAGAAGAAACCGAACAAGGCTTTAGAAATCTCGATTCATGCAACGGACCCTAAATTATCAGTAATTCAGGGTTTGCAGGCTGAAAAAAAAAATCGGTAACTGCATAGAATTGAGTCTATCATTGAATCTCTTATTGAATTATTGTAATTCTAGAAAAAACAAACAGGTTTGATCTAAAAACCGTTTAATGCTATATAAACGGTACCAACGGTCGGGTATAGGATGTGTTGACAGCTTCTTGGAATATGGTTCTGAGTGGATCAAAAGTACTCGAACCCGGAGTATTTGCAACTTTACCATACTGCTCAATAGTTCTCCAAGCCAGGTACCAATTCTTGAATCAATTTCTATTTTATGGACTGCTTGACATTAATAATTTTGATGCCTGCAGAAGATTTTTGGATAAGATTCCAAGATCATAGGCCGAAAAGACAAAGAGTTAATGGCGTGAATGGCTATTCAATTTCGTGAAGGAATCGAAATGTTTTCCAATCTACATTAGTCTCAATGCGATCTATTTGAACCAGGTTGTGAGTATTGAAGAAAGCTGAACTGACTGTTTCAAATTTCCCAGAGATAAAATACAAATTGTGTAAAATATGGAATTTGGACACTACGCATATCTATGATTATCTCGTTATCTTGTCTTAAAATTAAAAAAATGTAAACTTTTAAAAGTTTAAATATTTATGATTAACACTTCGTATGATATAAAGATTAAATCTACATACTCCGTCAATTCAGTTCTATATTTTGCAATTGCACCCAGTTCTAACTCTTCTAAATTAAAAAGACAAAACTTTTGGTGTCACTGAACTTTGGAGACAAGTAGACTTTTCGTAACTGATCTATTTACAACGCTTAATATATCGATATTCTATTGAAATTAAATCATGATTAAAGACAATTTAATATCATGGTTTTTGTATAAAACTTTTTCTTTAAACTCTTTCGCGAAACTTTTTTCACAGTCGTGTCAATTCAAGTAGATATGGAAGTTTTAGGTGAAGTTTCCCAAAATTTTGTGTTTTTTCATGATTTTTTATAATTTTTCTGTATTTTTTATAGTTTTTATTTTTGATTTCATCTTTTTTGTATCTTTTGTATTTTTCGTATTTTTTGTATTTTTTTAATATTTTTTGTATTTTGTAGATATATTTTTGTGGTAATTTCTATAGATCTACCTGAAATATTGGTGGGCACAATGAGAGCCTGTAATGTTTTGAACACTAAATTGCCATATTTCAGTGTTCTATACCGTCGACAAAAAGTTTAAGGTAATGGAAACTTTATCTGTTATTAGAAACTTTTAGTGATTATGGCATCTACGGATCAAAGTAAGATGTGCTTGGAATCTTAGGACCAGTTTATTGGCAGGTGACATGAAGAATTTCAGTGATTGATCACGTTCATAGAGCAAGCGAATAATGCCAATCCAGTTCAACTTCAAAACTTGAATTTTTTTAAACCAAAATCAGCGTTTGTTGAATTCACTCTTAACAAAAAACCAACTTCAGTCTTACAGTTTTAGAGTAACTCGAACTTAGAGAATTTTCGCAACGCTTGCAAACTATTTTTTAATTTATTTTATTCGGCACATGTCTTATGATTCGATATCAGTTGGGTAATTATTACGATTGAACTTGGTGTTATCCACTTAAGCAAAACAAGAATAAGAAAAAATGCCGTAATGGTTCGAGCACTAGTTTTTGATGATAGGCTTTTGTAATTAAAGTTCACAGAGAAATATAAAATTGAGGTACACCATGAATTCTATTTACATTTGACTTTTAAACACAAAACAGGTAAAACTGTTTCTAAGGTCCCAATCTTTCAAGAATTTAATTGATGTTAGTCTTTACTGCTAGATGTCATGTCTAAAACGAAACTACACAACAAGGAATTGTAAAACTTTGAGATAGACGACTGAAAGACATTTCATTGTGCAGCTCTGTAGTGCCATGAAAGAATGGTCACACAATGAATTTCTATAGTTGCTTAAATCAGCAGATAAGTACAAAATTTCTCTACACTGATAACATTCTATTGTTATCTCAAATTTCTTGATATATAGACACTTTAATAAAACTACGACAAAGTTTACAGTCTGGAATGGATCTTTGGAGAATTGAATCATTTTCAATGGTACCAGATACATTTATTCAACAGAATAAGAGCCGATCTTAATAAGCTTTTCGTTTATTCAATATCAAGTTTAAAACCAAAGCACAACGTAGAAAACTAAGTTAACCCTTGGAAATGGATTTTTTAAGAACTTTTCTCAGGCTTGCTAACTTCATGATGAGCTAAATTTACTGAACATAACTCATGTACCTGAGGTTAATTTGAATTAAGATATTTTGGAATGTATTTTCTTCAAAACCTTGAGAATTTTAAACAAGTTGTTTATGCTGAAGCTTGCGGTCTAGTATAAGGTCTATAGCAATATAGCTACTGTACTCTCAAAATTGTAATAAGATTTATGATTCACTTCTCTGTTTTCCTGTCTGCGGAGAATTCTAGTTATAGTTCCATGGCTATTTTGACATCTAATGGCTGTCGGTAAAAGCGTGCTGTATAATAAAACAATGTTGAAGCTCTGATTAAACTTAACTTTTCCACGCAAATTTGAAATAAAAGTATACTCTGTCCACAGAGCATGATAGTAGCACCCATTAGTGGGCTTCAGTGACGATGTCGATTGAGTTCGTTGGCTATCAATAGGTGTGATTAGCAAATTCTTTATTTTCATTTGTAGTTTAGTTGACTTAAAAATTGAGAAAACCAATAGTAAATTTGAAGAGGGCATGCGTTTGTTTACAGATTGTTGAGGTCTTAGACTCTTGTTAAGTTACAGAAATGAAGCTTTTTTCTATATTACCCCAGCCTCATGTTTCCAACAATCCATCAAAAGTAGATAATAAACTATGTTGGAAAAAAATCTTTGAACGCATGATCAGTGAAACCTCCCGAAAGTATAGAATCAAGTAAAGTCACCGGACTGAAAACAATGATTCTCACGAGTTTAGCAACTGCAACCTCAAAAATAATTTCAAACCAATTATTATGATAGTTACAAAATACAATTAAATTTGCAAGTGCTTTCGTTAGAAAAGCTGGATTTAAGTTAAGGACCTTTCGGTCTTCAAATATTACAAGTTTAGAACGATTATCAAACTCAATAAAAATTAATTTTGTGTGTATTATGTAATGCTTTGAAGTCTGGGACCAAAAAATTTTGTTTCAAACAGTTCCGGTTACACGTATACCAACATCTTCACCATCAATTATGTCTAATCTGGAACAAATTCAATCGACCTTGCGCAGCAAGCTTCGTCAATACCCTGACTTCCCTACTCCTGGAATTCTTTTTGAAGATATTCTCCCCATTTTCCAATCTCCAGAAGCATTTCAACAACTCATTGATGGATTGAAGCTTCATCTTGCAGAATCACTCAAGGGAGAGAAGGTAGACGTTATCGTTGGACTTGATGCCAGAGGATTTCTTTTTGGACCTACTTTAGCTCTTCAGCTTGGTGCTGCTTTTGTTCCTGTCAGAAAGCAAGGGAAATTGCCTGGTGCTACTGTTTCCGCTGCTTACGAAAAGGAATACGGATCTGACATTTTTGAGATTCAAGAAGATGCCATTAAGAAGGGACAAACAGTTGTTATTGTTGACGACATCATTGCTACTGGTGGAAGTGCAGCTGCTGCTGGAGAATTGGTCAAAAAGGTTGGTGGTGTCATTAGAGAATACTTGTTTATTTTGGAGTTGGAATTCTTAAAGGGCAGAGAAAAGCTTGATGCTGAAGTTTTCACTCTTTTGAGCGGTCAAAAATAAGCAGACAACGCTTGATGTTGAGAAGGTTGATTATTGAGAAATGATCCAACACGTTTTGAATATAGCACTGGTACATAATATAGAACGGAGTAAAATCTGCCTTTTGATCGAAAATACGTATTGGAGAGAATCAGACATTTAACAGTTTTGCTATTCGTATAGCCATAGTTCTTTGGTGGTCTTAATTTGTTTTTGTAATTTTTTCGTTATCTTCAAGGTCATGATAATGAGTAGCAACTCAATGCTGCACGCGTTAGTGATATCAACTCAAACCTTTTTAGTGATTTCAGAAACTGCTCTTGCCGTATTCAATAGTACTACTACAGATCCAACCCTTTTAAAAATCTTCTCAAAGAATACTGTGATTTCTTGAGTGACAGATTGGGAGACTAATGTATCATATAGACTTGGGACTAAAGCAAATCTTGCAAGAAATAAATGGGCAACCAGAAGAAATGCACAATTAAACGAATAAAGTCTAAGATAATGGTAAGGTCATGTTAACCGTCAATTAACCAGACATGTCTTCGTCTCATATGGGCTTTAGAACATCGGCTAGACGTCGACCATTTGAAGGCTCTCTGGGCTTTGTGTCCAACAGACACAAAACATGTCAAAAAAATTGGAAAAGCAATAGAAACACTTGACAATTTGCGCAGTCTTGTCGAAGAGAAACAAGCGTTTTGTAGTGGAGAGCTATTCACAACACTCGCTTTTTTCACCAAAACATGATGATTGAATAGGCAAACCTTGTTTGAGGGAAAATAGTGATAGTATTCACAATAATAAAGTTGGAAAAAGAAACGCTGCGTAAGCCTCAAAAACCTCAAAACTCTAACTTTAAGGGCGTTTCTTTTTGAGATTTGGCACAGATTGAATTCAGTACAAATGTAATGCAGCTGTACCTTTTTCGTGATATGTGCACCTCATGTTCCGGGCAAAAACCAGCCAGGCTTTTCCCAGCTGGGACTATTTCAATTATTTCCAGCTTTCATAGAACGAAAGCCCTGAGAGACCCAAGAGGGAAATATTTTCTTTTTTTAAATATTTATAATTTTTTGTATCAATCCTGAAAAAGAGTACATCATGTTAAGCTATCTTGAAGAACAAAGTATATATAAAGCTTCAGAAAGTATGGTAATTCCCGAATTTTTCTTCTCCAACTCTTCACCTCCGGTATCTAGCTCTCAGTTTTCTACATAATTCGGCACCATGTCTCTGTTTGAAGATTTCATTTTTTTGGGAGACAGTAGCACAGACAATAGTTTCGTCCCTTCATCCAATATAAATTCTACTCAAGACGAGTTCTTTCACAGTTTGTCAACTCATCACCAACATGATCAACAACATCTTGAAAGTAAAGACTTATTTTCGTCTATCAATTTACATTCACCGAGCAGCGAATTGTCTTTTGGAGATATTTTGAAACCAACTAATAATGACAGTAATGACTTTGATGGTCAATTAAACGAACTGGAAAAATTACTGGAGAAACAATCACATTTAAAATCCAGTAGCGAGCTGGTGAATTCTGCTGTACTTGGTTTTTATCCTGGTGAAGAAGGGGACTTATTGAAATCTTTCCTAGCTAATGACGAAACCATGTCTACTTCATACCTGACTCTAGATCAATCAACTAACATAAATTCATTTGATTTATCGGCTACTACAACTGATCAGTCATCTGTTGGATTCTATCCTTCACCAAACCCATCTTCTGCGGAGTTTTCATCTCTCGAATCATCACCTACTCTTTCGCCGTCGGCGGCTAATGACTTTTATTCTAATACATCATCAAACACTTCATCTTTCTTAAATTCAAACAATTTTGACATTAAAAACTCCTCACGAATCTCTCTACCAAAGCTTTATGCATTAATGAACCTCTCTCACGACCCTGAATTGGCAAACCAACGAATAAACACCATTTTGCAACTACTTGAAGCCCAGGGCTTTATTCTAACTCAGCAAACCTGGATCCGTGATACCACCAAGCAACAGCGCCAAAAGATAATTCGACATATACGGGATACTACTTTTGCTGAATTTGGATACAACGAAGAATTGATCGAGATTGTGATCAAGCGAAACTCGTATTATTTGATGCAAGGAAAACTCCGAAAGATCAGACGAAGAAAGAAGAAGATTGAAAACCAGGAAAGGAAGAAAAAATTAGCATCGGTTTCTTCATTGTCCAAGTCAAAGATGCTGGGAGACGCAATCTTAGTTAATTGATTACTTCAATAGTTTTTCAAGAATTTTCTTCAGTAGTACGTCAGAAATTTCCATCAATAGTATTCCAAGAATGTATTCGTTTCATTATTTATTTATTTTTTTTAGTTTTTTTTTAATTTTTTTTAATTTTTACAAACGCCTATTATAGTTTCTCGTTTTTACATTTTTTAAGTTTAGAGTCTAACCAAGAACTCGTTTATGGACCAATTTTGGGTCGATAATTTTCATATGAATCCAACTAACTGTAATGCTAATATTTCCAAGTGGAACCTCGTCGTAATTTGTCAAGTCTTATCGATTGGAATCTTCCATATGCAGGTAGATGATTGGTATATTGTCATATGGGTTCTTCAGTGCACTGCTTCGAACGAAAGATTGCGTATTTTTGTGGTACAGAAAAAAACTGTGTCTAACTATGGAAACCCACCTTTGTTCACAATTAGCACCAATACATATTTTAAAGGATAGTAAGTGCGACAGAAGAGTCAAGATCCCAAGATTTCCAGCTACCAAGCTTTCTATAGAAATTTTCACTGGGCCCCTGAACAAAAATCGTGTACCCAACTTGGGTGTAGCGAGATGTTTGTCTCCATTCTATGCAAAGCTTGATTTATGGTTTGGTTTTTCTTTAAACCTGTCAATCCGTTAAGAGCAAGCCAACGCGTATGCACTCAAGCCCTTCGTGGCAGCAAGTACTGTTTGATGAGTATTGTGACTGCTGTGAATGGCCATAGCAAGGTGTTATCCAGGTAAGCTATCCACGCGATCAGAATGATTGGCTGTGAAGTGTACCAAAACGTACTCGGGACTGTTTCCATCTCCTACCGGTTCAAAATCATCGTTTCCAACTGACCAATGTCAATCAACAATTGAATACACATGAAATCAGCATAAGTTTTTTTTCTCTTCCTGGTCTAGTGTCACTGTTCAAACAAAGTAGCCTGCCCCAGTATATCTGGATATCAACTTCCAGAGGCAGTGAGAGCAACACTCGGGTTTGCACAGATAGATGGACCTTATCAGGATTTGAAATTTCCGGAAAAACCCAAATTTACCGAGTCATAGTCATCTAGGTACTGTAGAATGAGATGTAGCGAGTGGCTAGGAACAAGCATAACTTGTAACCTGCTCTACTGATCAATACTCAAAAAGGACAGGTGAAGAGTACTTATGTAAAGAGTACCTATGGAAGAGTACCTATGGAAAAGAAAATTTTAGTTGAAAAATATTTCAGAGTCATCCTCTATCCAATTTTGATTAAATGGTCACCAAGCTGCACAATTCATTTAAACGTCAAAATAAAAGCCAAGTTAAAAATGTCAAAAAAAAAATTGTATATTAAAATCCTAAAAGTAATAACTATGAAATCATGGAGATGTAGTAGTTAACCTTGTTACCCGTTTCAAATCGTCAACCACTGGGAGTTTACATTTCTATCCTACATTTTTTTCTCAATTTGAAAAAAATCACAAAAGTCCATAAACAGATTTGACTCCACACTCAAGGTTGACTTGAAAAACGGTCAGATCCACAATCCGTTACAAATATGTCAAAACCTCTTGATCTTCTATGCATTGACTGGTCATCCTCATTTGAATCCTGGATCTCTAGAAATATTAAACAGTACTATGACGTCTGTGGAAGCTATTTTCCGACCTTATGCTAGAGAGTTCACAAAAACATCCGTTCCCACCACGATATTGTCGCACACCACCACACATTCAGCTACCAGTGCAACAACATCTCAAATGCCATTACACTGCTCATCTATTGCGGCTCAATGGGAAACACCGTGGTCACATTTTGACACCCACAACATTGCAAGTGAATTTCATTTCATTCCATGAACTCATGCCACGCTCCCAACATTAAAAGCAACACCTGTCATGTACCGCAACATGAATCCTTACCGCAACATATAAGTGCGGTTAACTCTACTACGTCTGTTGCCGCTATAATCTGGCCTGCAGAGTTCTAGAGCCTCGGTTAGGTACCATAATAGACCCTAGCTACAACTCGTGTCAAGTGCTGTGATTACCGCACAGACCCTTTCCATGGCTTTCATTTAAGATCGGTGAATCGTGCGGTTTGAATCATTTTTCAGTTTGTTGCACCACAACACTGTGGAAGTTGGTGATGTTGTTGGGAAAGAGAGGGTAACTGCGTGAAAGTACATAAATGGATACTTCCGCTACCAGTAAACCAAAAATTTTCTCCCTTCTCCAAACTAAATACTCATTTAAAGATCAAATCAAGTGATGAATACAAACAACCGAACTTTCGAGTTTTCCCAACGGAGATCCCCAATCTCCACCAAACTGCCATATGGCAATTTAACACCAGCGCTTCGTACGCGTGAAGCCATTGTTAAGAACGTATGTTTTCATAAAACCGTTTTGAACGTAGACTAACCAGGTTTCAGAAACCTTCCATTTTTCAACGCGTCAAAGACCGCATTAATGAATTCTGGTCCAACGAATACGTTGCTGAACCTTCTCAAGTAGTAGAAGCTCCAAAACCTGCAAACAAGAAGATCAAGCTCTCCCGTCCAACCAGGCTCTCTATTTTTACTGATGAAGAACGAAGAAAAAGAGCTTTTCCTCAAAACCCCAATACAATGCTTGCTGAGTTTTTTAAAAACAAGGGCTCTGAACCAATCTCAAGCATTGAACAAGCTGGTATCTTGGCTTTACTTCGAGAAAATACAATGAACTTGGAAGAAACGTCCCGCGTCATGTCTTTCGCGTCTTCGCCTATACTTGCCACTAAAAATGATACTATTGATGACAATCTTACTGAATCATTGGAAAATGTCAATGCCATTGTTAAACAAGAAAATATTCCTAGAAGAAAGTCGTGCTTGTCCACACCTAGAACTGATACTGGTAAAAAATCAAAGTCTTTTGTCCATTTTGCTCCTGATAACGTTGTTGAATTTGAAACCACCTCTTCGCCTTCTTCTTCTTTTAGAGATTCTGCTCCTGCCTCTAAAAATGCAACTGTGATTGACCATTCTGATGAAAAACAAGCTTCTTCTTCTACTGCTGATGCCCTTCGTGCCATTCTCGAAACACAAAAGCCGTCTAAAGAAATGCCTACTACATCTTTTACAATCACTGATCCTGCTCTTCGTTTTGTCAATCCATATGCTGCAATTGCCTCCAAATCAACTCCCAGATCTAACAATCCTGTAAAACTCGTTCGCAAGCGTCCCTTTTCGGAAGAACCTGCTGCACAAACTTTGGAGAATACTTTGCCCGCTCAAGTTAAATCTACTCCAGAAGTTTGTGTTTCTCCTGTTTTATCAAACTCTTCCACTACTGTTTCTTCTGGTTCATTTTTTAATTCTACTTCAACTGCCCCTACTCCTGCTACCTCTTCGTTTTCAAACAAATCCACTGTTGATGCCACTCCTACTGTTAATCCCGCTATTCCTGCTGTCTCCACTCCAACCATTTCCACTTATGTTGATAAATATAAGCCTGCCCAGTCATCATCTTTGAGACAATTTGTGTCTGCTGATAATTCTGATGAACCTTTTGAAACTGAAGAAGCTTGTGCAAAGAGACAGGAAACAATGATCATTGAAGCTTGTAAAGCTGGTATTCCTGGTCATTTTTATGCTCCCATGTATTATGATGAAGAAGATGAGATTATGGAGGAAGACGAGGCCCAAAGTAATTCTAGCCAATTTGTCTTTAAATCATCTAGTGAGGCCGTTCCCACTGAAACTGCGTCTGGTATGTCTGCGAACTTGACAAAGTCTCATCCTCAACCAACTCTTGAGGACATTCCTGATAGCGCTGCAAACTCCATGTTTACTCCTTCTTTCAAATTGGTAACAACTTCAAAGCCTTCTCTTGCACCAGCAAATACCGTTGATTCCAATGGACCAACATTTTCTTTTGGTGCAAATGCTAATGGATTATCCAATAACAACGGATCAGTCTCCAATTCAACAACAAATGGATTATTTTCCAATGCCAACAATTCTGCCCCTAATACTAGTGGTTCTTTTTCCAACGGTACCAATGGGCCAACTTTAAAAATTAACAACAAAACAAATGGATCTTTCAATTCAAATTCCAGTACTAGTGGCCCAACTTTTACTTTCAATTCCAACTCTGCTGAATCTTCCTTCAATTCTAACTTGAACTCGAATGCATCTACTATCAGTACCACTTCAGATACTAGTGGATCATGTCTAAACTCTACCTCTAATGGACCTCGCTTCACTTTCAACTCCAACACCAATGGAAATACATTTGGATTGAATGGTAACGCAAATGCTCCTACTTTAAATTTCACTCAACCAACATCATCTGGCTTAGTCTTTTCAGCTTCTGCTGAGAAATTCAGCGAACCTGATCCTACGACTGCTCCTGTTACTACACTTCAATTTGGCGCTTTCCCGAAAAACCAGTCTACTACCAAGAGCTCTCAAAAATCAGATGTTCAGTCCTTTGCATTCAAGAACAATACTAATCCTAATGAACAATTAATCCAGAATTCGGATTCTAGTGATGTCTCGTTTGAGTTCCCTGTTATGACTTATGTCCCTCCTCCCATTCAATTTTCACAAAAGCTATTTGACGAGCAATTCGCATTATTCAATTTTTAGATTTGATGTCAAATTTCTGGCTACATTGCATAGCATCATACTTAGAGTTTTTTCGTGTTTACATAAATTTGCATACATATTTTTATTTATTTATTTAATTCATATCATGATATTTGTTTATCTACTTTAGCAATTTTCACTAGTTTATTATTATTGCGGCAAGTTTAGCTGACTGCATGATATTTCATTGTGATTACAATGAATCTATGCTAGCACGTTTTGGTGTTAATTCAAATCACGACAAATACACACACTTTTTTTGAAATAAACTATATAATTTAAAAACAAATTAGTATACATTCAAACTGAATCCAACCAAGTCTGTTCTACTACTTGTTTGAAAGTTTGAATTTGAAGATGGGCCATTCTGTCTTGGACTATTTCTGAAGCCCAAGAAAAGCACACCATCAAGTCTCCATTTTTGGGTGATATAATGGACATTTTTATAGCAGCACCGTCTGCTGAAGCACTTTGAGAGTATGAAAAGTTTGTCAAGGACCATGCAGGGTCGGAAGTTAGAGTAGCATCAGTGTCTGCTGATTTTGTTCGCTTGTGAGCTTTATCATCGTTCTCAACCAGGATGCAGCTTAGTTCAAGACTATGAGAGCGCTGTGTACCGGCCTTGAGTGATAAATGGTTAGCCATATTGCCAACGTATCTCATAAGTCCAACATCTAGATTTTTGTTCCCTTTATTAACTTTTTTGGATATTTTGTGGTTGATGTCGCGGGCGGTATCCCACGCAACTTGACTTTTAGCTTGGCCTTCGGTACCTGGATCTGAGTTTCCATCTGAAGAAAGTAAATTCTGAGTTAACGAGCTTTGTGAAAAAAAAGATGGACTTTCTTGAGAAGAATAGTGGCCGGTATTGTTTTGATATTCCACAAAGGAATCTCGATCAAGTGAGATATCTAGACTAGCAGCGTAGTCGCCCATTTTTTTCAAGTGAGTAGGATCAGCAATGAATGGGCGTAAATTAATGGGGATTGCAATTTTTATAGATGTAGCCGAATCAGTTGACTTTCTTGCAGTCAATGCTCTGCTCGTAGCAATTACTGCAAGAGAAGCGATTAATGCAGTGACACTTGTATTTTGACGACGGCTTTCGAGTGCAAGACTCTTCATTTTTGACGCAGGTATTTTGTATCGAACAAGCTGAGTATCCAGAAATTGGAGATTACTGCGAGTGCTGGGAATAGGTTCACCTGTCCAACATCCCTTATCACGACCCAAACCAAATTCATGAGTAAGTGCTTTAGCGACATTGACAACAGATTGAGGAAGTTTCATGAGTTGTTCAAGATTTTTAAAAACAGGTATTGACTTGGGAATACGCACAATTGTGCTATTCAGTTTATCATCTTCTTCATCACTAGAATCATGGAAGCCCTCTTCGGCTACTGCATTTAATGCCAACAATAACGCTTGAAGAACGATTTTCCCCGAAGTACCATCTGCTACAGAACGATGAAAATAAAACGTTACATCAACTCCATCTTTAGATAAATTACTGTGGTCTGTGACAGTAGGAGAAATTATCAACCTCCAAGGGGGAATATCTGCCATGTTGCAAAACTCTTTGCTTTTGTAAAACTTGGATTGAACGGCCAGAAACTCAGTTTCAGAAGCTGGACGAAGTAGCCAGACAACGTGGTTTTCAAGATCGACATGGTCAATGAGATGAAAAAAGTGTTTCTGGTCGCCATTTTTCACATTGGTATGAATTTTCAGGGTCGTTGCTAGATTGGAATGCTCCAAAACCACTTTTTTCAAAGCTTTGTACAAGAATTGCTTTTGGAGAATAGAAACAGTTGATGCTGGCTTGATTGAAAAATTTGTTGAACAGTGAATAAAAGTCGCTGAAATCATAAATCCAGAATACATGCTGAAATTGTACTTGAAGCTGGAATAAGACTCGAGGTTACCAAGTGGTCGTGATCGACTAGCTAATTCATTTTTGTAGGCAATTTTAGCTCTTGTTATTGATTTCAAAGATTTAACTGATTTCAAAGATTTAATTGAGCTGGTACGAGTTAACTGAGGTGATTCGAAAACCGGTTCGTCTGGCGATTTTTTTAAAAACCTTTTTGCTAGTAAACTAGTCATTTTTTTCAAAAAAAAATACCCTTTAATAATTCTTTTACAATTATTGTCTTTTTATTATTATTTATACAATTGAAAAAATTGTTATCAAATCGGCCGCTTCGGTTTATGCCAACTGATGAATAAATTATCAATATTTTGTATTTCTGTAATTTCTTAATTTAAGAGTTTTTTAGTGAAAAATTCCAATTTAATTTCCATCAATATAGGCATAAATTTATTGCATATCATCATTATGTAGTCAATTCAGAGCTAATTCTATAGTCTATTTTCAATTGTGTTCCGTGCTTCCATAAATATATTAATCACTATTGAGTTTCACTAGTTTTCGATTTATCAAGCCAAGCGTCATTGAAATTGTTAGCTAAATTTTAACAAAAGATTAGCAATAATCTGGGAGAAAAACATCCGAAATTGTAGCAAAGATGACAAGTCTTGAGTCAAACTAGTCATTGACAAAAATTTTGGTGAAGCCATTATACAGCTTTTTGCTTAGAAGTAACTTAGTCTAATATTAATATGGAATAAATTCTTTTTTACTTTCCTTCGCATGCAAAGAAAGTACAACATATGGTGAAAAATTTGAAACTCAAATAATTCAACGAGTAGTTATTTGTCTTTTTATCAACAGTTTTATTAGATTTATAACGGTTTTTTACTGGAGAATTTTACAAAAGAGCTGGAGAATAAATTTGCGTGCAAGCCCAATTCATTCAATTACCTTTGCATAAATTATGATACATGTATAAATATACTATTCCCCTATTTATAAGCGTTTTCTTTGCATCATTTCAAGATTCGTTATAAAGGTTGATGAAAAGTTTAGACACTAGAGTTTAGAAAAATGTCACTTTTTAAAAAGTGTGCTCACGTTTATTTTTTTCTAGTCCTCGAATAATATCATCGAACTCAAGTATTTTGTAAGCTATTGATGCAACACAAAAGATTTCGATATCAAGAGAGAGAAAAGTACTAGAAAAACATAGCTTTAATTCTTGTGTGTAATAATTGAGTATCAATAAATATTAATTTCACCAACACAAGATCTCTCCTCTTTCAGGTATTAAAATGCTGAATTTATGAACATCAAGTTGATTGAAATATGATGGTAAAGTATGGTAGTTGTCGCGCTGTTTCATTGGGTAAGTAAGTTGTTTCTTTCGTTAAGCAACTTGTTAAAATTTGTAGGAATGCTTGTTCTGTGGAATCAAGTTCTAAGTAATAACATTAAATATTCAGAGTAGTAAAATAATAATAATTATAGTGTAAACGGTGATACGTGATGAGTCACGGTTTGTCGAACACAGCTCAGAGCGACGTTGGATTACGCACACTATTTTCCTCAGACTACGTATTTTTCAATTTCTACAATTCAAAAAACTTTTCGCAGTACGACACGTCTGATCTTGCCTGAATGAGCTAGGAAAGCAAGAATTCTAAATAAAGTTGAGGTTGTCAGTGTCTAGTCAATGGAGATGATTCAGGTATAGCCAAACTATTCAAACCAGTTGTCCATAGCGAAAACATGTTCGATACTAAAGAATTTGCCTAATTAATCGAAGATACATAAGCTAAAAATAATTTCCGGAAAAGATCTGTACCGTACATGTGTTTAGAGTTGGGACTCCCAATGAAGTTGGTCTTTTCCAGTTGTCTGATCTAACGACTGCACAACATATATATTTTCAAAATATTTCCATGGACTTGTCAAAGCCGAAAATTATTTATAAGAGACTGGCTAATTCCTTCCATTTTTTGAAGAGTCCATAAAAAATAACATAAACAATACCAAACAACTGTCTGGTAACAATCACTTAAACAAGTTCTAAGCTACGCAATGACTTCTCAATCTACAGACGCTGCTTCCACTTACTCTGGAAAAACACTCTACACCGTTGCTTCTACTCAAAAAGAAGGCCTCGAATCAATAGCCATTGCTTCAAAGAAACAATCCAAACGCCAAATGATTAAAAGTCTATTTACATTTCCTCCTGGTGTCGAGCAGACCATGGAAGGAAGAATGCACCGAGTGAGCCCTCCGAAAAGTCTGTAACAATTTAGAAATTTTTTTCTTCACAAGACTTGGGGTCTAAAGCTCTAGTATCACTGTCTCATAGTAAAAGTTTTCGGGTTGTTCCGATATTTTTCATAGCATTTTACATTTAATACATTTAACTATTCCTTCATTTTGTTTATTTGATCATGATTACACAAATTTCAAACCTTTTCTACAGACTTTGAACCACGCTTTGTTTCAAGTTAGAGTTTTAACAAATTTTGAAAAAAATTCAGTCTCAATATTTGAATTTTTGACGCTGGTATACATTTACACATATTTATCTTGATTGAATCCAGCTACAAATGGGAAAGTAGATGATAAATTTTTTAATACTATTTTTTCCCTTTTCGAAATCCGTTAACATATTCCGCCCATTCAAAGCTTTCGCCCACCAATTCAAGACTCGTTCCTGGATTCAAGGGGCACGGCACTTTTTTTGGTGCACAAGTAAAAAGAAAGTTGAGAATAATAGGCTATCATTTGAGTTACACAACGAACCCTGAAAAATTAATGATAATAAACAGAGTTTACGATTCATGAAATAAAGCTGTCAGTCTCGGATGAAAGCTATATATAAAATTTACAATAAAAATATGAAATATCAGCAATATCTTGTCAAATAAAAGCTTGAGTATATTATACTTTTCAAAGCTGTGAAGACAACAAGTCATCTCTACTACTTCCTCAACATGACATATTTTTATTTATTCATTGTTTTTAGTGTAATTGAAATTTGATTTCCTCAGTTTTTCGCGGAAGGCTGAAAATGGAAATTGGCTTTTTCTGGATCACGATCATCAATTTTACCATCCCAGCAATACCAGTCAAAACAATTTTTACATTGATGCGTGGGTGTGTAATTTCCTTGTCTTTCTCTTTCGCGTTGAATAATACCACATGCCACACATTGAGACCAATCTTTATCCAGAGGCTGATTCATTAAATCGTACCCATTATCAAATAGATTTGAAACTTCTTTGCCTTGGTATTGCAATTGAAAAACGGAAAAGTTTGTTGAATGACTAACAGGTTGATTGCCTAGATAGAGAATAATTGGAGGCACTTTGCTGAAATCGCCTGTATCAAGAACTTCTTTAGATTCGTATTCGGTAGCATAACATCCAAACAATGTTGGTTTATTGTTAAACCAAGATTGATAAATGAGTTTTCATCCGGAACTTTTGGAAATACTTCCGAGGTACTCTCTGATGCAGCTCGAGCAGATGTGATAACAAGTGATATTCCAGAAGGCCAGTTGTATTTTGTATTGCCAGAGGTGTCAAGTGAAATAATAAAATCAATATTTCTCTCTTTTTTAAGAAGTGGGCAGTAAGGCACAAATTTTTGATTACTGGCACCATCAGCAAAATTTAATGAATCTAAAGTAGCAATTCCAGTAACATTTTTACCTTCTAATGATTGATAGCCTTAGAACGGACTGGGTTTAAAAACAGCCACGTCAAGATTGGTATCATCGAAAATAAGTGAAGATAATGAGCCCAATCCAGCTCGAAGTCTACTGTCACTTGTTACTTGTTTTCTTATGACAGTATTAAAGACATTAAAAGTGGTTCCTAGAATAAACGCAGCATTATCATAACCTGTAAAGCACTTGTTTTGTTTAGTTGGCTTTCCGTTATTTAGGTCCGTTCCTAAATACTTGAGTTTGGCAAATGCTTGTAAAGTAGAATCGTAAATACCAATTTCAGTAGGTGTAATTTCATACAAAGTAGAATTAAATAAAGTGTCTTTTCCCTTTTCATTTTTTGCTTGAGCAAGAATAATTGGATAAGGACTATCTTTCTTCTTATAATGATCTTTTGTTTCGATATCACTCCATTCTAGCCCGTGAGCATCATTATTATCAATAAATTTTGAAACTTATAATTTTCCATAAATATCAGTTACAGAAATCGGAAATCCATTGCCCGCTTTCTCCAAGACATCCATCGTGATTCGACCATAATTTTCAAATACTGATAACGTTCCACCCCCAGGTAAAATCAAATAGTTTTCGAAATTCCATATATTGGGGTTTTCTCTCAATTTTGAAATAGTGGGATAATCATTTAAATACAATGATCTCATCAACCATGCACCTCCTGAGACGCCAGAAATGTGAGTAGATGCTTGAAGAAGACCTTGCAGTTGTCTTGGATATTTCACGATTATCTAGAGCCTGAAGAGCACCTTCACTCAACATAAGAGCTTTAAGACCTCCACCAGGAATAGCCAGGGCAATATTCACAGAATTGTGATCTGTATCACTTTTTCTCCAGAAAATGTCATCAATTTTAATATCTTTAAGTTTGGAGTTTTCCAATACAGTTTTCAAAATTTTTTGACTAACTTGCCATCTTTGTTGCATGTAATCTTGCTCTTCCCGAGACAGATTATCTGCCACTCTCACAAAATCGGAAGGACATTCAATTACAGACAGTACATAACTAATTGTTTTTGCGAAAACCCTACCAAAAATAATTATCTTGAGAACAATTAATACATAGATCATTGTTTTCGACTTGAAAATCAAAGTTTTTTGTTGATATTTGATAGCTTGTTTTTTAAATAATATATTTAATTGAAGTATAATGATATTGGATTATTCCGAATTCAAAAAAAAATTTACATATATTTCAGCATCAAAATGTAACTGCCATTTTCTACACATTAAAAAGAGTGCTTGTTTATTTTTAATATTAATCTTATATCAACTAGTTTGATATAAAGCATGACGAAAAAAGCTAGTTGATATAAAGCATGACGAAAAAATGATTTTCATCAAAGTCTTATTCAACAGATCAAATGCTGGAATTATATAGAAAAGTATTAATTGTGGAAAAGTCATTTAAGGAAACAGAAAATAGAATTAAAATGCTGACTTTCAAAACTATAAACAATTTTTCAATTCGATATTTATGATGAGCGAAAAAATTGAAACACAAAAAAATTCACCATGTATAGCCAGAACTTTCATAATGTAAATCAAAGATACTATTGACAGTAACCGTTAATGGATGACCAAATTACATTATGGAGTATATATTATGGCAATTTAATGAATAAGTGCTAAAAGATACCAATATTACTTCTCAATCAGACTGTCAGGTACGAAAATTACAAAAAATTGTAAAAAATTCGATTGATAATAATTGTACTTTTTTTACAAAATATGTTTTTTTGATTAAATGAAATCATGTCGACAACAATAGAAAAAAATCACGTTTCATTGCATTTGCATTTGTTCCTCTCTTCTCCCCAGCCAGAACAAAACCCTCTTCCCCACATTCTATATTTGTTTCTCTCCTTTCTAGTCGGAAAATACCCCTCTCCCCCACCTTCTTTATTTGTACTCAACCGAAGTTCCGTGAAACTTTGTCGTGCATTTATCTGTAAGTACCATTGATTTGTTGGTGCGTTCCAACTACAGCAACATGAACAAACCAAAACTATTATCTGAATATTTGTGTATCCGTGTACTACAATAAAAGTTTCATTAATTTCAGATTGACACGTACACAATTTGTATCTTTTGTCAGTGGAAAATAAACCGGATCACAGATAAATGTGAGTCATTACGTAACCCTGGAATTATTATAAAATCATCTAAACCCAAATATCCCGAAAAAAAAGAAAAGCCTACAACATCTAGTACGCAGAATGTGTATAAAAAGCTGATAGCTTCTGTCTGCACAAAACGGTTAAATGCTCTGAAAATCAATGAGCGTACAACAGAACACAAGTTAGCCTGTCAAAAATCATATCAAAATAATAAATTGAGATCTTTTTGATCAAGTATACACATTGCAAAAACGATTTATTTCAAAACACTTTTAAAAAATTCCAAAGTTAAAGATTAGCAACTAGGAAAATTGGAAAAGTGCCGCTCGGAAAAAACATGTTTAATCCGGATAAACAATAACTAATATTGCTTAAAAATTTTTCCACACAAAAATTTTTCAGAAATAATACAACCGCAAGAATAGTTAACTGACAAATATGAAAAATTAACAGCATTTACTCAAAAACGAATCCCGTCTTGAAATTAACTAAAGAAAAATAAAATTAATTTGAAAAAATACGAAATTTTAAAATTATCTAATACTCGTCTACACTCACGAAAAAATGAGCTCAACACCACTTATAATCCCCTAATCGTTGTCAGTAAATAGCATTCAACAGTATCAAATATTAATTAAATACCATATTAACCGTTCCGTGTGCTTTTCTGCCTGTGGAACCCGACCCAGTTTTCATGCCGCCTGGTGTTGCAACGGCTACGTCTACCTCCTCTATAGCTAGGTAGGTAACTGTCATCCACCATACTCTTTAATATCAACGCCGGTATCAATAGTCTATATCGGGGTCTCTGATCCCTTCTTCATTTCTTACAAGCTTGTCCCATTTATTGGATATTCTTCATTCCTAAAACACTTGGATCATCTACCCAAAGAAACATCACAATAAATTATAATCTCCAAATTACAATTAAAGAAAAACTATTATCAAATAATACGCAACATCCCTCAACAGTCACACCATATTAAGCAACAACTCTTGAATGAATAAATAATTAAAATGAACAAGAAAAAATAGTAAAGACCAAAAACAAAAACACAAAAATAAATAGAAATTTCATTTATAACCCACTCGTGAATGTTTGGTTAACAAAAAAGAATTCATGTAATCAAAAATATGAACTTCTTTCCGTTCCCTCAATCAAAGTGGGTACGTTCGCTGATGAACCGCTCAGCACACCGCTACTTACAAACCCCTTTTGTAGTTCATCATTCTCAGATGATTCGTTCTTGAGCCCAGGCGCATTGCCATTTTTGCTCACAATATTAGGCGTAGATGTAGTTGGTTTACTTGGACCTTGAAAAAAACAGTAGCTATCAATTAGCTCTTGGTAAGATTTGGCGTTCAAAGCAAACTCATTTCCACTCGAGTTCTGTGGCATGGTGGGTACTGCTTCGTTTTTAGCTTTAGCCTTTATACCATTCGATTTTTGTGAATTATTGAATGATTGGACAAAATCATACCGCGCATTAAATGGATCAGAAGGCCTTGATTTTCTCGAAAGCAATCTACTAATCATTTCATCTTCCTCTGAAGCATGACCTCCAGAAGACCCAATATCAGTCGATGATTTAGTTCTTCTATGTGAACTATGTGGTGGCGGGGCTGAAGAACTATTGTGGGATTGACAAGTAGAAGTGTGACGTGCAGGAAGTCTTCCTCCAGGTTGCACCGTTGGTTTCACTTTGTTGACTCTAATAAAAATTACCTCGTAATTCAAATCATTGTTGTTATCCCAGTATAGGTTCTGATTGCCATCAACAAATTTAGCACAAAAGAAAAAGGAAGTTTTTGTATAGTGTTGTGGGAAATCTCTCAAGTTCACACTGAAAGTAAATCTATCGTAACCTTGCGATTTTAATTTCCTGCGGACATCGGAGTTGAATTCAGCAGTTAACTCAGTAACAGTTTTCCAGTTATCTAGCGAATATCTAATTGAGACATGCTTTTCAAAAGTGAGGTTCTTGACTGCAATATGACCCAGTAAGAAATTTTTGTCAGTTGAGAGAAAGATGCTTTCAACGAAAACAGGCTTATCATTGGAGGCGGCAAGGGAGTTTGCACTGGAAAAGTTTGGTAATGCAATTTGCCATTCAGTTCTATCTAGATACCTTTGAAAGCCGATACGAGGGTCTTCCTCTTCATCTTCTTCTTCCGAGTCTTCATCAGAAGAGCCCCAATGAAACTTTGGACGTTCTTCAGTAGGAGAAGTGTTTGCGCTAACAGCCGTTGGCTTTTCTGAATGCAAGAAATGGCGCACTCGTTCTAAATTATCGTCGAAATGAACCATTTTTGACGTAGCAGGCATACTCTGGTGCCTAACCAGACTAGGCAATTTCAAAGAAGACTTTACTCTTTCACCTGATTTTTTGCGAATTATATTTGAAGGCGAAGTTGGAACTGAAGTAGCAATAGAACCAGAGAACGAAGCTGGAGACTCTGTGATTGACATGACAGCAGTGGCATCAGCAAGAGCGTCAATAATGGGAGTAGAGGGCACGTCGATTTCTTCCAAATCCGTAGAGCGAGTGGAACCCGTGGAACCCGTGGAACCAGTAGAGCCAGCAGAGCGAGTAGACCCAGTAGAACCAGAAGAGAACCCAGAGGAGAATCCAGAGGAGAACCCAGCAGAGAAACCTGAGGAAGAGACATGGGCTTGGGGAGTTAAGGTTGTTGTACTTCTTGCAGCGATGGGAGTTGATAGCACGAGGGTTGAGAGAGCTGAAGATGAGCTTGAGTTTTTCAGAATGGTGGGTGTTTGTGGTAGGGTAGAAGAATGATCAATGGGGACCATTGCGTGAACAGCTTTTTCGAGCTCTTTGTAGTCATTGAAATTTTCTATTGAGGAAGTTGAGCTAGAAGCAGAAGAGGAAAAGTTGAAGTCTTCGTTAGAGCTGGCCGGGCTATCAGGTGAAGTTGAATTTTCTGAGGCAGCAAATTTAGCTAAGGAGTGGGTATAGTTGTGTGAGAACTTGATTGGTAAGGTAAAGTGATGGAGGTGTTGTTGTTGGACATGTTGTTGTTGACCGTAGTTGTGTTGTTGTTTTTGCTGTTGTTTCTGTTGTAGGGGAGATGATTTTTTGGACGAGATGATAGATTTAGAGTAGAAGGAAGATACCACAGGTCGAGAAGGCGAGGACGCTGGAGGTAGTCGAGACGAAGGTTTTAAAGGAGAAGACGAGGTTCTTATGGGGGATGTGTATGGAGATGCAGATGAAGATATAATGGATGCAGATGAAGAGGGCGAGAGTAACGGGCTATCTTGGGAGTAGGACAAGGTGCTAGAAGGAGTATTTGGACAAGTTTCTGCGACGGAGGAGGATGGAGGTGATGTTGGAGCAATATACGGCATTTTGAAAGATCTTAGCTATGAGATCGCTGAAGTCCAGAATTTGGCGATGGGAACAGGTAGAAAGAAAAGAAGAAGAAGAAGAAAAAAAGATGGAAAAAAAGGCCAAAAAAATTTGGCCATGAAAAACCTTAAATTTTTGACTTTTTAATTATTATTTTGGTTTTTCTTTTATTTTTGTCGTTAACCAAAGATGGTTTTACAGTTGTGAAATTGTAGGGCATTCCAGCTGCAGGAAAGAAGATGGGTGCATGAACTCAGTTTGTGAGATAACAGGGCAGAGATAAGAATGAAGAGTTGGAGTTGAGTTGAGTTGAATTGGAGTTGAGTTGAGTTGGAGTTGAGTTGAGTTGGATTTAAGTTGAAAATAAAGATGAAAATGAAAATGAAGTTGGAGTTAAGTTGATGCCAAGATGTTCAACTTGATGCTGATTTCAAAGCTTGAAACTCTTCACGATGCGGACTGGCTTGAATCAGAAGCATTAATGATTAAATGAAAAAGAAATTAGAACGCAATGCCAAATATCCTGAAGCTTTGATGGTGATCCATTTATTTTGACTTTAAGAAACTTTCGTGATCCATTAGTTCTTTTACTCATCATACGTACATTTAACTCTGTTTTTAGTGTTTCCTGGTCCGATTTTCTCCAGTTAAAAACCATTTATCCTTGGGCCCTTTGATTAATTTTCTTTTTTATTGCGGTTCTAGTTATTTTTGGCTGATTTATTTCTGATAAGTGCCCACTGTTTTTAAGGATAAAAAGATATGACAATTTTGTTGAGTTAGGTTATAAGTCTTGTAACTTGAAAGTTCTTTACTTAGTGAACTTGTATTAATTTGTAACTTGTGTTAATTTACTTGTAGTAATTTTCTTGTAGTAATTTTCTTGTAGTAATTTTCTTGTACTAATTTTCTTGTACTAATTTTCTTGTACTAATTTTCTTGTACTAATTTACTTGTACTAATTTGTAAACTTGTAACTTGTAAACTTGTAACTTGTAAACTTGTAACTTGTAATTTGTAACTTGTAATTTGTAAACTTATAAACTTGTAAACTTGTAAACTTGTAAACTTGTAAACTTGTAAACTTGTAACTTGTAAACTTGTAACTTGTAAACTTGTAACTTGTAAACTTGTAACTTGTAAACTTGTAACTTGTAAACTTGTAACTTGTAAACTTGTAAACTTGTAAACTTGTAACTTTTAAACTTGAAATAATCTCCGATTACCTACTACAATTGTGAACCTCGATTTTTTGTAAACCTCGATTCTCAATCACGATTAAGTTTATAAACTGTCAACCAGGAACACTAAACTTAAACTGCATTTCATGGTGTGTTATATCCATTGTGAAAATCACACAATTCAGTTACCATTAATTATAGTTTTTTTATCCCGTATAAATATCTTCATCTGTTTGAACAACACTGTATTAGCAAACCCAGTCTAGGTTTAGTTCTCCTGTAATGCTATGCCCTGCCTAAAAACTGTCCAGGAGTAAAACCGCAGAGCTTCCTTACAGAAATCTTCCGTTGTAAAAGCTTTGTGTTGAAATTATCACCAACCTTCGGCTCTTGGACACTCGGTTCAAAACTTCCTCGTATTGCCATGTAATTAAAACTCTCTGTTCATTCAGTTCTACTCCTGTAGCTCTACGTTACACATGGCCCGATGCAGTTATCAGGAGTCCTTGTACATACCCAGCCAGTCTATTTGTATGCTGTTGAACAAGAGTTCAGGTTCCTGATACTCAAGTACCCACTTAACGATCCATGTTTTTTTAAAAAATATATAACCGGCTTGAAATGGCTAGTAGCGTGTCCCACCTTTTCTTATATAACTCGATTCTATATCCATCGCATCTGCCAAACAAATAGCAACACGCTCCTAATGAAAATCTCTAATTTCGTCTGGTTGTCCAACATGTCGCCAATCATGCTCATTGACTTTATGGATCGGTAAATTAAATCTCATTTTGTCTTTAAGAATCTCAAACAGTTTTAAATATCAGTTTGAATTGATTTCGGCTCTTTTGGGACGTGCTGGAATAAACGAAACAAAGGATCGCAGTGACCCGACACTAAAGCTGGTGCAGCAACGTTCTTCGTTCTGGGTTGGGTCAAAAATATCGTGGGCTCGGTTTATCTACTGCTTTGTTTTGCTTTTCTACAATTATATTTATTACTTTGTTTTATAACTTAATTCCTCAACTCTATTTTTAGTCTCTGCCTATTATCTTTTTAAATTGGTTCGCTTTCAAAGATTAAGCAACTAATAAAGAAAAATATTGAATATGCTTCAAAATCACAAAACCTTTAAACCCCTCATCTTAAAAGATGACCCAATATAATAAAAATGTATTTTTCATTCTTGGTTATCTCTGAAACTGCTTTAGAAGTTTTTGTGTTGAACATATTATTATACTAGTTTAGATAGTGCTAGATCGCTATTTAGTTTGTATAACTCTTTTATGAATGTCAAACTGGTGATTCCAAGACATGCCGATTCTTAGCTTGAATTATTATCTCCACATATCAACGCCATGTCGACAATGTTTGATTTCACAAATCTTTGATATTCAAGGATTAGAGAATGATATTGTTTTACATTTTATTTTTCGAGTGTCTAAATAAAATGTGGATTGTTAAATCATCAATTTTCCGATCAATGAATAAAATAAATAATTAGAATTTTAAATCAAGTTTCTAAACAATAAGTAGAATAAATAATTAGAATGAACAGATTGTTAAATCACCAAGTTATTAGTTGAATAGTGAATTACTTCCTGAATATCATTTTTAAATAATGAGTAAAATATATGATGTAATAGACTACGAAATAAAAATTTAAAGTAAAAAAACAAAAAAATTTAAAAAAAATCAAGTATATAATAAGAATATAAAAAATTAGAATAAATATAGATAATAAAAATATATAATAAAAATATATAATAAAAATATATAATAAAAATATATAATAAAAATATATAATAAAAATATATAATAAAAATATATAATAAAAATATATAATAAAAATATATAATAAAAATATATAATAAAAATATATAATAAAAATCAATCAATCAATCAATAATTTTAACTATTCAAATACTTATCGTTTTATATAACAAATTTCACTATATAGGACGACGAAGTCGTACTATTAAAGTACAACCTCTATAATTATAAGAATTTCCCATTTGTTTCTTGATACAACAGCTTTCGCTGGGTGGTTCAAATTACTTTAATTTAAGGTGAAAAATATATAATTAAAATACATAATTAAAATATATAATAAAAATATAAAATAAAAATAATTATAAAAAAAATAATAAAAATATGTAATAAAAATATATAATAAAAAAAACTAAAAAAAAAACATGAAATATAAAAAAATAAATAAAAATGAAAAAAATTAACAGCTAATTACTTGGTTTTTTGTATTTTTTTCCTGTCTTTTCATGATATTTATTTCAAATTCGATCAAATCATCCTTTAGAGTAAAATCAAAAAAAGCATATCACAAAATTACGTTCTTCATGTCCCAAATACTGGATTTTACAATCCTTATTTACTCGAAAAATTTCTATTTTACCAAATTACTCTTTGAATCACAAGATCATCTCTTAAAAACTTATTAGAAATTCAGCAAACAACTTTAATTTTTACCAGAGTAAAATTAACCTGACATATAATCACTTCATTCTTTTACCATTTCCCTCAAATTTCTTCAATGTCTCAATATTCACAACTCCTTCTACATTGACATCACTCACTGCTTCAACAACTGCTCTAGCAACCTCCTTTACATCCATAACTCCTTCCCCTGCTTTGCCCCATTTACCAACTAATCCTCCTCCAAGTGCACCAACACCTTTAAGCATCATACCTACACTATCTCGCACACTCAATCCACTAGAACCATCAACCATGAACCCAGGCCTCACAAAAATTGACCGGAATTGCGTCTCATACGTAGACGATATGTACGATTCTGCTGCCCTCTTAGTTTCAATATACACTGGCGAAACTGAATGAGACCCATCAGCTGAAATATAAACAAAAGGCGAATCTTTAACTTTCTCTTTTGATTCCTCTTTTAAAGAATGAATAGAAGCCCACATATCCGCAAGTAAACGTGCAGAAGTATAGTTAAGCATCTCCATGGAATCACTACCCTCAACAGTTCCAAAAGGCTTCTTCTCCATGGGATTACTTCCTTTCACCATTCCACACAATATCTTCCTCACTCCTTCAATTCCTGCTTGCCCATTCACAAACTCCTTGTATCCATCAAAGTCCATTGCCTTTCCTACACAATGAACAACAGCATCCGCACTCTCCAATTCACCTTTGAAACTGGTGGGCTCAAAAATGTTTCCCTGTCGCCATTGAATCTGAGAAATTGCTGTTAACGAGCTAGTGTTAGGAAGCATAGTCTTTGACAAGCGTCCAGATCTACTTATAGATGTCACTCGATATCCCTTCTGAAGTCCTGCCAAACATATATAACGGCCTTGATACAGCTGTTAATAATACACTCTCCCTCAATTCTCACAAACTCACCTAGAAACCCAGTTCCTCCTACTACAACTAACTTCTTGCTCATTGTTAAACGCAATTGAAAAATTAATGGCAGTTTAAAGATACTTGAACGCTAGATGTTTTATATATTTTTATGTATCACGTGAATCTCTTATTGCCAGTCGGGAAACTTGAGTCTCTTAGCACCCCAAGCTGGTTTGACCAAGCGAGTGATTTCTACAGTTTTGTGAAGGTTATCGAGGTATTCAAGGTCCTCCTTATCCAATTGAACCAATTTTGAGTTGGATAAAATACGAGAAGGAGTAACTGACTTGGGCAGGACAATTCTGCCTTCGAGAATATGCCATGAAATCAAAACCGAGGCAGGCTCGGCATTGTGCTTTTGAGCAATTTTTAAAACACCATCACGCTTCAACAAGGGACCACCAGTGGAACCCAAAGGAGAGTATGCTTCAATGAGAATTCCATGTTTCTTGGTAAACTCAATGAGCTCGGGCTGAACGAGATAAGGGTGAGATTCGATTTGGTTAACAGCAGGAACCACCTCAACATGAGGAATAAGGTCTTCAAAAACGCCAACTGAAAAATTGGAAACGCCAATTGATTTGACCTTGTCAGTCTTGTAAACAGCTTCAAATTGCTTCCAAGTTTTGACAACATTGAAGGATTCATCAATATCAACAGTGACACCATCTTCCAATCTGGGCAGGAGTTCGTGGTTGCCATTAGGATTGAAACCTATAGGCCAATGGATAAGCAAGAGATCAACATAGTCTAGACCTAATTTTTGCAGAGATTTGTTCAAGGATTCTTCAACCCTATTGTGATAAGTAGGAAAAACTTTTGTGGTAACAAAAATGTCTTCACGCTTTACTTTACCAGAGTCAATTGCTTTCTTAATACCTTCACCAACTTCTTCTTCATTCTGGTATACATATGCGGCATCAATATGGCGAATACCAGTTTGAGTGAGAGCGTACTCCACAGCTGCGGCGACTTCACCTTTAGGGGATTGCCAGGTACCTAGACCAAGAGCTGGAATGGTTTTACCATTGTTGAGTTTAAAAGTAACGTCAGTCATATTTGAAGATAAGGAAATGTAAAAAGCTATGAGCAAAAAAAATTGAAGAATTTAAAAGCGTGGTGCAATTCAAAGATATTTATACCAATCCACATTAAAATTTCCATAAATTTCCAGACATTTGTCATGAATGGCATTCTTTCTTTTACATTTTTAAATGGCGTAATTTATTGAATTCTTGACAAACGACAAAAATCAAGGAAAATGAAAAAATAAAATAAAACTTGGAACAAATGCAAAATTGCCCCACTCGGGTCAGATAACCCCCGCTAACCGAGAAGTAGGTAAATTTAGTGTTTGTGTTCTGTTGTAGACACTTTGAAGGCTCGGCCCTTCTAGAAGGCTCATTTAAGATGCTGGTACCTCATTTAATTATCTCGCTAGAACATATGTACATGCTTAAAAAACTGCAACCAACATGGAAGATGTATGTCGGGCCCTCGAGCCACCAAGTCTTTTTGGTATGAATTCAGTTTTGAGAGTATCAAGGCTTAAAAGTGCCTGAAATAATATTTATATTATGTTACATTTTAAAATTTGAACCAATTTGTCTTGTGTTTGATACTATTCTTGAGCTACTGGGTATTTGCTTAATGTTTCTAGTTGTGCTCAAGTTTGCATTGATTTTTATTTTATTCTCA
>PPJE01000038.1:60763-136939 GCA_003707475.1 Geotrichum albidum
TTTTTTTTATTTTTTATTTTTTATTTTTTACTTATTTTTTTGTTAGTTTTTCTATTCGTTTTTCTACTTATTTTTTATTCATTTTTTTTAATAGTTTTTTTATTTCTAATTTTCATTCGTTTTTCTATTCGTTTTTTCATTTGCAATTTTTTAATTTCATTTTTATTTGTTATTTTTATCATATATATCATTTTTTATTTATATAATTGCATTTTTTTTATTATATTTTATTCACATTATTTTTATTGTTTTTTATTCAGTTTTATTCATTTTTTATTCACACTTTATACATATCTTACTCCTATCTCATTTCTTCATTGTTTAATCAGGTCATTGTTTTATTCTTATATTTCTGTTTTGTTTTATTCTTATTTCATTTGTATTCAAAATTATAGAGTGGTTTTTAAAAAATAAAATCTACACAAAATTCTTTAAATCGGCTTGCAACTGTAATCTGTGCAAACCATGTTGGCTACCAAGTCATTATTTTGAAAAATTAAATACACTTTTTAAACTTAATTTTTACCTGGTTATCATGAGTGTATAGAAATGATCTATCATTCATGAATAATCCTCAATATTATCTTACCTTTCAGCCAGCATTATGTTTAATCCCCAACCATTTTTAAGACGGAATAATATCAGACTCAAATTTATATTGCCCATTTTTAAGTGCTTGAACGGTGTATTTGATATATCGTGGAAAAATTTTTCCCAAGACGAAAACAGGCTAGTTGAATATAAATGTTAAGATTACTCCGACTTAAAAATACTTTTTCTGTTAAAGCTCAAAATACTACTATATATCACTTTCAAAGACTACAAAAGTCTGTTACTCTGTACCAATAAGTACTTTATAGCAAAAGTTTTAGTGCTTATCCAATGTTGCTACGAAACTAATATTAGTTGTGTAAGTTTACAATAAAGTGAAATCATCAAGAAATATCTTGAATTTGTTTTCTTCACAGACTTGATACTTTGAGATCGTGGAGCTAATAGGTATCAGTACATTTCATTGGCTACTACACCTATCGTATACCGTGGCCATAAGAAATTATACTTTTACGGAACATACACAACTTTATTAAGACAGCTACATCTGGGCAATCATCGGATATATATTGATATAAACTGAACCTGAAATCACTTTTTGGAAATTTTTCAAGTTTTTCAACTGTTTTATATTGGCGATTTGTTTTAATTATTGCTGACACAGGAATCAACAATAAAGATCTGCAGATTTTAATCTTCACCAATAAGCCCCGTGATATATTGAGAAAAACTGAATGTTTTCTACTTTACAGCTTTAATTTCTATACTTGTTAAAATCTTTATAGTTTGCAGTCTCGCGCGACTAAAAGTTTTTGTTAATTCTCAACTTTGTAATTATAAAAATGTATATATTTTGATTTTTTAGCTCATGACTAGTTCTTAATTTACGGTGAAAACCCGTTTACAAACTGATACTATTCTGCATTTAAATTATCGAGATGATTACCATATAATAAAATCACTTGATTCTCTCAATTAATATTTGAAAATAGCTTTTTTATTTGGTGTCACAAATTTTTTTCCATTTATCGTTTTCCTTCATTTTTTCTCCCATCACCAAATAACTACACCACCTAAAAAAGCACTTGTACACCTTTCTAGACTACACAAACTTTTGCATTCCGTCAACTACGCGCTAACCAACACTGTTCGTTTATTGTTGCAAAAATTCAAACTTAAGCACATTTAATATAATTTGCAAATCATAAGTTTAGCTGACTTTATCTAATCTTTTTTTTTCAGTTTAAAGTACTTTCACAAAAACGCGCATTTTTTCTTCTTATACTTGACTTTGGTGATTCAGATTGACACGTACAATTAGCGCTTCTTTACCTTTAAAGAAGCAGTTAATTATTTTCATCTTCATATTTAGTTTGTCAATAATAACTGCATTAAATCATACCTAGTTTTCAGTACAATTGCGTTCAATCAACTTTGTCAGTCACACGCTTCACATTTGTGATTCAACCTAATCATCATAATATCTTGCGAAAATGAGCAACCCAACTCCATCATCTTCCACTTCTACTTGGTTTCCTTCTGAACCTGGCTATCAACCCCGAGGCTCCTCCTGGTATCCTATTGAATATCCTAAACCTTCCCGGTCTCTGCCCAAAATAAAACGCAATATGTCTTCTACGAATATTGCGGTATACTCATTGTCACCTCGTGCTTTTACTGGACCTCTTACCAACGTGCCAACTAAACAGGTATTTTTACAAACTCAGGTCACTCCAGTGGCAAGTGCTTGGATGGGCGGATCATTAGATGGTCCTGAAATTATGGATGACATTGTGGGTGACATTGGGGGAATAGAACGGGAAAAGGAAGAAAAGAGATTAGAAGAGTGGAAATCTCATACTTTGGTTTTGAAACCTCTGCTGGCACCAAAAGGTGGAGATAACGGGATTGGTACTTCACTAGAGACTGAAGATGATGAAGAAGATGATGAATATGAAGATGACAGTCAAGCAAGCCAAACATTTGTTCGCGAAAATCATCATGAACAAGAAGATTTTGAATCTCATGGGAGTACACTTGAGCAAAGTGATGCACCAGACGCACGATTTAACTCTCTGTCAGAATCAAAAACTTTACAAGATTCCATTACTTCTAAAACTGAACCTGCTACCCGAAAAAAGCGAAAATATCATAAATCTGGTGAATACAGAAAAGATAAATTAAAAACAACACCAAGAATTCTTCTCACACATGGGCAATCAAATAAAAATAGTTCCTCAAACCAAAATGGTTCTTCAAAACCAAAACAACGACCACTTGTCATCAAACTAAAAACTAATTATACAGAGAGTAACTCTAATTCAGAAACGAGTAATGAGAACTTGGACTCTTCTCCAATCGATCCACCGTCATCATCGTTTTCTCAAAAGACGTCCTATGATTTGCTGTCTTCAGCAGTGACACCTACACCATCAAGAAGAAAAGTTGGAAGGCCCAAACGTGTGGAATCTCAACACATTCCTAAACTTGTTATTGAAGGAGATATTTTTAGAAAAAGAGGTCCTGGGCGGCCCCCAAAGAAACGCAAAACAGAGTATGGAGTACCAGTGATTTTTTCAACTTTTTATTCTTGAATTTAACCAACAAATTTTATAGAGATGAGCAGGAGCTAAAATCCCAAGAGTTTCTTCAACCATTGAAACCAATTCTTTTACCTATTCCACCAAATGGTTCAATTGTGAGTTGAAAGTGAATTGCTATTTGTGAAAATTTTGACTAACATTGAAGTAGGAAAATGATGATTTTTGTTCTACTTGTGGTGACGCAGGTGAATTTTTATGCTGTGACAGTTGTCCAAGATCTTTTCATTTTGATTGTTTAGATCCTCCAATTGATGAGAACTCAATTCCAGATGGCCAATGGTTCTGTAAAGAATGCTCAGTGAAATTAAGACCTCCTGAACCATATAAAAGAAGCTTATTTGGAAAAATGCTTTTATACTTGGAAAAAACTAATCCTACCGTTTTTATGTTACCTATGAAATTAATGGAGAAGTTTCGAGGTCCCGAGTATAAAGATAGGGATGCCAGCGAAGAGCCTGAAGAAGTTTTGAAAAAACCAAAAGAAGTAGAAATTTCTAATTCTAAACCACTTCCTGTGATCAAGGTAGTACCACTGCCTGCCATTAACACTGAAACTGAGCGTTTACACGACCTTTTTATCAAAAATTTCAAAGAAGGTAGACTTACTGATAGGCGAGGCAGAGAAATTTTTTGTTCAGTTTGTGACTCGTCATATATTTCTGAATCCCCTATAGCAAGATGTGAGCAATGCGATAAAAACTGGCATTTGAATTGTACAGTTCCAGCTCTATCAAAAGCTCTGGGAGCAGAACTCATTTGTCCTATTTCAGGAGTTCATCGTTTAAGACGGTTACGAAGACCAAAAAACGTTGCATCATTGGAACCCGATGTGAAGGACAAAGATTCAGTAACACCTATTTCTTCAGTATGTGAACCTGATGAGATTCCAAATATTGAAGTGAAGGAAACAGTTAAAGTTGAAGAAGTTTCTGCAGACGAAGAAGATCCTGAAGCATCAATTAGAAAACTTCCCATTCACGCATACTATGATACACCTTACGGTGTTTCTGCACCAATCAATGAAAAAATTATGCAAATTCAAGAAGAAAATGGAGTAGTCTACAGGATTTCGTCAACTGGAGTCAAATTAGATTTTATTCAATCCGTGAAAGAAATGAACGAAGACCCATACCCCGATACAAATGGGTCAACGATATTGGTAGCTTTAGACGAAATCGCCCGTAGAGATGAAAGAGGAGTATCACGAACTGGGGCGAATGTTGAACAACTATTAGAAATTGCATTAGATGATAACATGAAAGGAGGATGTGAGGACATCATGAGCTTGATTGCTTTACAGAGATTGGTAGAAGTAAGAGGTAAAGATGAACTTATGAAATTTTTGTTGTCAAAGTAGACTTGAGCATTCATGAAATCACACATTATTAGCTAGGTTTTTTATTGTACATATGGCTGTGATATAGATGAATCATTTTGGCAAAATTTGTTCTTTTTTTTTATTTTTTTATTTTTTTACTTTTTATTTTTTATTTTTTATTTTTATTTTTTATTTTTTATTTTTTATTTTTTCATATTTTTTGAATACTCACAAATATTTAGCTAAAACAATCTTTTAAATACTCTTATTCCACTTTTCTAGATATCACAAGTGTAGACATCACGTGAATAAATATGACGAATCACTTGATAATCTAAACCACCGCCGGGTAAGAGCGTTAGCAAGCCCAAAATATTCCACCGTAACTATTTTTCCAGCCTCTCACCATTTGAATTCCATCAAACATCACCACGCAATAGAATAAAGATGAGATCGTTTTTAAGGGCTTCTCGGGTTCTCGCTAGTCAAAGGACATTTGTTCCTAGCCAAACCGGTAAAGTTTTCACTGCTACTAGATGTTACTCTGAAAAGAAAGGCTCATTGCTTGACGATGATTTACTTGCTAAGGCCGGTATCAATCCTTCTGATGTTAAGGCTTCAACTCCTGAAAGTCCCAAGGGTTCTGCTGAATCCTCTCAGCAATCAGGTAGTACCACTGATGAACAAAGACAGCGATGGAAGGGAACTGCTAAGAAAACATCAGATAAAACTACTACCGATATTCAACGTGAAAAGCGCTCCAACTACTTTTACTTAGCTACTCTTGGTGCTCTTGTAGGTGGAAGTGTTTTTTTGGCTAGAGATTGGGACGATGAGGAAGAAAGATCTAGACATAAAGACGTTCCAAGTGGTTACGCCGCTGGTGCAGTTTGGGGTAGATTCAATGCTAGAATTGGCGACTTTTTTAGTTTCTTTAACGAACCTGTTTTTGAAGAATTGTTACCTGATCCATTGCCCGAACCTTATGGAAGACCATTTACTCTTGTTGTTGGTTTAGATGATGTTTTAATTCACAGTGAATGGACTAGACAGCATGGTTGGAGAACTGCAAAGAGACCTGGTTTGGATTATTTCTTGGGTTACTTGTCTCAATATTATGAAATTGTCATCTTTTCTTCAAACTATATGGTCCACTCCGAAAAAATTGTTGCAAAACTTGATCCTTACAGAAGTTCTATTTCTCACGCTCTTTACAGAGAAGCAACTAGATACAAGGATGGTAAAGTTGTTAAGGATTTGTCTATGATGAACAGAGATCTTGGTAAAGTTATCTTGATTGATGCTAAACCAGAATCCTACGACTTGCAACCTGATAATGCTATTCCTTTGAAACCTTGGGAAGGAGTTGCTTCTGATAAAGATTTAGTTAAGCTTATTCCTTTCTTAGAATGGCTTGCCACCCAACCCATTAAAGATGTTAGGCCTATCTTGAAGTCTTTTGAAGGTACCAGTATTCCTGATGAGTACACTCGTCGTGAATCTATTGCCCGTAAGAAGTTTGAAGAGGAATGGTATCGTGAACATGCCAACAAAGCAGGAACCAACTGGGCTTCAGCTTTCCTCGGAATCAAACCTCCTGCACCTCCCAAACCTATGATGCCTCAAGATTACATTAGACAAGAAGGCCAAAAGGGTTATGAATCTTACAAGAAGTTCATTGAAGAAAATGGTGAGAAAATGTTGGCTGAAGAGAAAGCTCGTGAACAAGAAATTTTAAATGAACAAAAGTTTACTTTAAACAAATTGGTCACTGAAGGTCTGTCTAAGCCTGAAGACATTCAAGCTAAGAATAATTAGTCAAGTAGCTTTAATGTGTAAATATTTCTGTATATATAATTTTGATGTGTTAATGGTATTATGGGCCTGAAAATATGGCTTGTTTTTATTATATTGAATAACAGAAATGCCTGATAAACCATCTATTGCTTTTAACCTCATGTACCTTTATGAAAGGCTTGTTTTTATCTTAAAGTATGACCCATACCTTGGAATCGATCATCACTGGAGTGTAGAGGAAGTGAGCTGCCCGAATCTGCTTGTCTTACGAATCTCAGAGATTCCAAACCATTTTTTTTCCCAAAATCTCCAATCTTGGTAACCATTTCATCGCTAATTCTATCATCGAACCAAACTGCTACTCTATCTACCGGTGGATGAATGAGAGCACTGAAATGACCATGACAAATACCAACAATAATAGAAATAAAATGACCAATGAAGCTTCCTAAGCTTGAAACTAGAAGAGTTGTAAGAAGTAGAATTAAAAAGGGCTTTGCAAGATTGTAAACACGGAACTTTCTATCACCTAGACCTAAATATGGAGGTAATGTGATTTCAAAAAGAGGACTCTCTAGATGTTCTTGATAGCTGGAATAGCCAAACAAAGCAAATACCAAACCACTTGCTCCAATTAAACTTGCATTGTTTCCAATTAACTTGCTGACAACAATGTATAGAAATCCAATCACTACGGCCCAAACATTCATGATAATAAATGATTTTGAACTTCCATTTTTGTGTTCCAATTCAGAGAAAAATGGAATAAAAGAAACCAGATTGAAAAGTATATGAATAATGTTGAGATGAAAGTATTGGTAAGTAAACAACCTGTAGATTTGAAGGGTATTTAGAAGGTTTACAGTGAGCGCGAAGAACGTGTTGACAGAGAACAGAGCATTGATGAAGAAACAAATCACCATGAAAGCCGATAGAACCAAAGTCAAAAATGGAACATTTTTAAGGAATCCAATCATTTTTTCCAAGACTGACAATAATGTCAAGTACTAAATCTTCCAACTCACTTTAAAACGCTGTTGGTTGGTATATTCAAGTTTCAGAAACCGCAGGGACATCAATAAAATCAACGGCTTTCACGTGTATGATATCACTAATTTTTTTTTTCAACTTTAGAGATTTCAATCTTCATATCAAGAAATGTCAAAACCGACTTACGAAGAGCTCAAAAAAGAGAATGAGACACTGAAAGCTGAACTATCGCTTGATGAGTATGCTCGTTATGGGCGACAAATGATCGTGCCACAGTTTGGAATCAAAGGTAAGCACATAGTTGTTCCGTTAGAGAATCGCTAACAAACATGTAGGCCAGCTAAAAATGAAAGCAGCTAGAGTCCTAATTGTAGGAGCAGGTGGTCTTGGTAGCCCGGCTATTGCTTATTTAGCTGGGGCGGGAGTAGGAACGATGGGTATTATTGATGGTGATACTGTAGACAAATCAAACCTGCATAGACAAATCATTTACAATTCAGACTCAGTTGGAAAGTCCAAATCTAAATCAGCTTGTTTGTTTGTTAAAAAGTAAGAATCAGAATATTTATTAGAAACTTTTGCTAACTTTTATTCAAGATTGAATATTAATATTAATGCTATTGCATATGAAGAACACGCCCGTTCAGACAATCTTTTCAAAATCATCGATGAAGGAAAGTATACTCATGTACTAGATTGCACGGATAATCCAGCAACTAGATATTTAATCAACGATGCGTGTGTATTACGCAAATTGCCTTTGATTTCAGCGTCAGCTCTCAAAACTGAAGGACAATTATCTGTACTCAATTTTCAATCTGGACCCTGTTACAGATGTCTATTTCCCATTCCTCCACCAGCAAATTCAGTTGTTGCCTGTGGTGATGGTGGAATATTGGGGCCTGTTGTAGGAATCATGGGTGTATATCAAGCCATTGAAACAATTAAGATCATTACCACTAATTATCAAACTAACAATAACGAAACTAGTCATAATTTTCAACCATTCTTAGCTATTTTTTCAGCTTTTTCATTTCCAATGTGGAGAACTATGAAAATGAGATACAAAAAACCAACATGTCAGGCTTGTGGAGATACTCCTTCTATTTCTGAATCTCGTATTATATCTGGAGATTTAGATTATGCTGCATTCTGTGGACATGCTGAAATGGTGTATGCGGACGAAGATACAGAACGGATAGATGTTCAAGACTATAAAAAAATCCTAGATGAAAACAAGCCTCATACTCTTCTTGATGTTAGAACAGAAGAACAGTTTAATATTTGTTCACTTCCAGGCTCTAAAAGTATTACTTACTCACAACTTCAAAAGTTGAAAAATACTCCAGAGCATTTGGAAGAGCCCATTTACGTTGTTTGCAGATATGGTAATGATTCTCAGGGAAGCGTAAAGGAGCTGAAAAGATTGGGATTTTCAGAAGTTTACGACATAAGAGGAGGTTTAAACAAATGGTCTTTGGATATAGATTCCAATTTTCCAATTTATTAAATTTTCAGCCGATATACATTTATTTTAAATATAAATTTCATATATAAAAAAATGTATACATAATCTTCAAGTCTATAAAAAAAAGTATATATAGGTTTATGATAAAAATTTCCAAATTACATATTAAAGTGAAATGGCATCAACAATAACAGTCTTTTCAATTTCACTGTAACTCTCGTAAAACTGTCTCAAAAGTTTTACACTGTATTCAACATCATCGGATCCAGCAGTTTCACGAATAGAGTGCATAGATAACTGAGGATTACCAATATCTACGGTTCTAATACCTAGTTTACTGGCCAAAATAGGTCCAATGGTACTTCCACAGGCAGAGTCGTTTCTAACAACAAATAATTGTAAAGGAATTTTGACTTTTTCAGCTACTGATTTGAGTAATAGAATTCCAACAGAATTAGTAGCGTAGCGTTGATTAGCATTTATCTTGACGACAGGTCCAGCGTTAATAGCAGGAGCATGAGAAGACTCATGCTTTGACTCATAATTAGGATGAATAGCATGTGCCATATCAGCAGAGATCAAGAAAGACTTGCTAAAAGTTTCAAAAGAGCTAGAGCTAGTAGGCTTATTAGCACCTTGGAACTCAGTATTAGCAAGTCTAGTGAGAATGGCAAGTAACAAGTTGGAATCAGCACCTTGAGCAGATGCAGATCCAATCTCCTCATGATCAAAAAGAGCTGCAATACGAATAGTATTATCAGATTCCAAAGATTCAATAGATTCAATCAAACCAGTGACAGCAGCATATGAAGAGTTCAAATTGTCATGTCTAGCAGAAAACACAAATTCGTCATTTAGTCCTCCAAGTACAGAAGGCTGGGTGTCATATAAAACAAGTTCAAAATCTTCAATATCTTCAGGTTTAACAGAGGCATTTTCAGCAATTAGGTCAATAAGAGATTTTTCATGACGTAGAGTAACTGGAGCAAAGGCATTGAAAGTAGAAACATCAGATTCTTGAGATTCCTTTGGTTCAGATTTATTGAGCATCTTTTCAACTAATCCAGCAATTGGTAACAGTTGAGTTTCCTTGTTGAATTCAAATTTATCTGCTGAGCCTCTATTCAAATGAATAGCTAGAGTAGGAATTCTGAGCAAAGCCTTATTTATATTGACCAATTTGGGAGTGTAGCTACCAGATTGATCTTTGACCATAATTCTTCCAGCAAGAGACAAATCTCTGTCGAACCAAGTGTGCCATAAACCACCTCCATAAGTCTCAACACCTACTTGAATATAGCCTCTAGTGGTCTTTTTAGAAACAGGCTTGACTCTTAAACAGGGGGAGTCAGTATGAGCTCCAACAATGGAGATTCCGTTTCCAGGTTGCCATTTACCACCAACGCCAAAGGCAACGATAGAAGATCCATTACGGGTCAAAAAGTATTTACCTCCACGATTAAGAACACCATCCCAACTAGATCTTTCAGTGATTTCGGTGAATCCTGCTTTTAAAAGAACATCTTTGGAGACATTAACAGCATGGTAAGGAGAAGGAGATGCGTTCACAAAGGAGAGAAAATCTACAAGAATTGAGAGTTAATGGACAGTGAGATTATCATAAAGCTTTATACACATACCGTTAGCATATTGCTTTGAAGCCATTTTTAATAATGATTTTGACATGGAAAGGATAAGAAATAGAAGCCAGAGATGGACAAAATATAAACGGCACAACTGTGACAATATCAGCATCCAGAGTAGGCCTTTTGTAATCTTTTTGTATAGGATCAAATAGCAGTT
This sequence comes from Geotrichum albidum, assembly GCA_003707475.1. Taxonomy (NCBI): domain Eukaryota; kingdom Fungi; phylum Ascomycota; class Dipodascomycetes; order Dipodascales; family Dipodascaceae; genus Geotrichum; species Geotrichum albidum. The sequence continues at coordinate 71,295 of PPJE01000038.1, forward strand.
TTTTTCAGGAGGGTAAACTCCCAAATAGGGTTTTTGTGAAATTTTTAATGAAAAAAAGCTGAAGTCTTGATCTTTTGCCAGCACAACTAAATAAAAATCTATAAACACTTTCGTAACGCTTTATCGCTATATAATAGATAATTCAACTATTTTTTAGCAATCTCTAATTCTAACAATCTTGTTTTAAATGAATTTGCGAAATAATAAGGAGATCACATGACACAATATACCGCCAATTCACCGATTCAACCGAACCCTTCCCCACACAATTGAGTGTCAATATATATATATATGTAGAACCAAGCCTCGAAATTTCATCTACTTATTCTGATTCAAGTTGAAATAAATCCATTGATTTCAATATAACAAAATGATAACTGCCAAATCACTCAGACCTGTCTTTGGTTACGCTAATTGTGTCCGATTTGCTCCAACAGTTGGACTCCGGTTCCAAAGCTCGGTTAGCGCAGGAAAAGCTGAACAGACTGAATTTTTAACAAAAAGATTAGACAGGAAAGTCTCTAAAGAAGATCAAAAGTTCCTCAAGGAATTTCTTATAAAGAACGAAGAAAAAGAAGGAAAGGGCTTTGTACTGGAGTATGGTGGACTTCTAAGCCACGACATCTTCTGGGGTGATATGGATACTTTTTCTCATGTCAACAACGTCATGTATTTGAAATGGTTCGAATCAGGTATGTGATTGTTTGTTTTTGAGAACTATCTAGTGTGTATCAAAATTGAAAATGAATTAACAATGAAAAGCTAGAGTAAACTTTTTTGAACTGTTAGCTAAACAGTATCCTGGTGCTAAAGGTTTTATGAGTGGTAGGAGTGTTGGTCCAATTATTCGTTCTGTTGAGCTAGCTTGGAGATATGTGAGTAAAACTTCAGTGATGATCAGTTTTTGCCTTCAGTATCCGAAAACTGAAAATCGCTTTTTTATTAAATAAATTTACTAACGCAAAAACACTAAGCCTATTAAATTCCCTGATACAATCAGTGTTATTCACAGATTGACCCCAATAGATATGCCTGATCGGTTTATCTTGGATGGAATTGTTATTTCTCACAATGCTAAAAAAGTAGCTGCAAGAATTAAAGAAGTCTTGGTCACTGTCGATTATGATAAGGGTGGCATCAAAGCTCCAATTCCTGAACTCGTTAAAGATGCTTTTGAGAAGCAGCTATTGGTGCAAAACACAAAGAAATAGAGCCTAGATAATTATGGCTATATCTTATTATATATTTCAAATCTCCACTATTTTAAATATACTCTATTTCTGTTTTGTATTACTATCTATCACATAGAATGCAATGTAAGTCTTCCCTAACTCCAAGATTCCGGAGACAACCCAAGTGATAGCTATGGCTACACTTAAAGCTAACTACTAGATTTTTATTCTCATTTCCTTTTCCTTTCAATAGTCCTGGAATAGAAGATGATAATGAGGAAGGCTTTCTCTTATCCTCCTCATTTTTTGACGAAATCTTCATCCATTCTTCATACAAGCTATCAGCATCTAATCCTAAACCAAGGATTTTCTTTCCGCATCCTTCACACTCCCCACTTTTTGAAGCTCTCCAGCCTTGCAATCTGGTTGCTACTAAACATTGCAGACTCTCAAAAGCATCTTTGTCAAGAAGTTTTTTGGCAATAGTTAAAACAGTTTGTTGATATCGATAGGCGGAAAATAAATCAGATAGAATTTGTCTAACTTCTCCAACCTTTCTAGGTTGGGAAATGTCGAGAGGAGTCATTAATGTTGAACAAATGCGGATTATTGTTGATGTATTGTTAGATGTGTTATCTAATAACGATGAAAGAGTTTTTCGCAGCAAGGTGCGAGTAGTGTCAAATTCGCTTGATTCATTAGAAGGTGATTGCTTAGAAATATCAACCAATGCATCAATTAAAGATACCCAGAGCTGTTCACTTAAATTGTTTAATGTTGTGTCAGTAATACTTGGTTTAAGAGCCTTGACATCTGGATTACTGCAAATTTCAATACCAATATCAATATACTGCTGCACATCAGAGCGAGAGTAGAGACGCTCAATAACGCAATTAACTGCTTCCATATAATTCCTCTGTCTTAGCAAAATCAAAATGATAGTGTCAACAGCTCCTGATTCTTGTAAGTCATTTCGCAGAACGTTTAGATCAACATCATAACTTCCAGTGATTGAAGTAGCAAACAAGTTATGAATATCTCGATTCATTTTGTGATTCGCTAAAAGTTTAATGTAAAGGTGTCGATATCTCATTGTTGGAAATGGATATGATCCGCTTTTATTGATAACCAATTCAAACAAATGTCCAAGATACTTGAACTGAATTTCAGGGTCACTGTCCAATTTGAAAATGTTTTCATGTAAATGAGGAGCATAAATTGCTATAATGTTGACCATTCTTGCGCAGTCCACACTCAACAGGAACTCAAAATTTTTGATCAGTATAGAATCAATGGTGCTTCTTTCCTTTTCTTGCAAACCAGTCGCATCTTTTGTGTTCTTGAAACATTCAGCTACTAGAGACACTATTTTAGTTTTATCAACTTCTTTGAAAGCAGTCTCAAGGAGTTTAGAATATCTCTTTTCAGAGCGATAAATATACTGCAAAACATGATAATACTTGACTTCATGTAACAATTTTACCACATCGTCTAAATCAAAAGGTTTATACTTTGTCAATAAAGCTTCCACACCAAGCTGACACTCATTTTTCAAACTTGGGTCCTGGCATAGACACACGTCTTCCAACACTTTTGCTAAAACATTTCCTGGAAGAATAATGAACTGCGAATACTTTGGATAGTTTCTGGCAATAAAAATATCCAAGAATATTCGTTTATTAGATAATTCTGAAGTGCTGTTAAACAAATCTAGCAAAATATTGATAATCAACTGTCTGGTAACGGTATGTCCAAAAATCATTGCTTCATCGGTAGAGTTTGTTCTGGTTGGAGTAGAATTTTCCGAGTCTGGATCATTCAAGAAAGAATCTTCAAATGCTTCATTTAAAGCCGAGAAAAATTCTGAGACTCCAAAATTAATTAGCAGCATAAGATAAGGATATGCTGGCTCATCTCGGAGAGAGGGGCAAGTTTGTAATACTGTTTGAGATTTAGCGGGCCAATTGATATTACTGCTATTGAACAACATGTAATAAAGGTAAGATTTTGCAGCAACAGAATTTTCAAAAGACATTCCTGTAGGATAAATTCTTCCTGTGAGAATATATGAAATGTAAGGGAAAACTTTCAGTGCTTCAGATTCTTGTTTGATAGTTTTGGGCTCAACTTTAATAATTTCACAAAGCTCCCAGAGAGGTGTAATAAAATCATGTAAAGCGTGGTTCCAAATGTAAATCAAAGTATCTTTCAACCCATGTTCATTGCAGAGAGAAATGGCTAAATCAAGATCCAAAGATTGAATATTTAAAGAACAGATGAGTTCTTCTAATTTTTCTTGTAATTGAGGATCAGCAATATAAGTTTTTACCAGTTCTTTAAAAATTCTGGGCGGAATAAAACTGACTTGACCAGAAAGAATGAACTCAGAAAGTATATCAAAAAATAGTAAAAGATATCCATTTTTTTCAAAAGACTCGAAAATTTCTTCAATTAAATCATCAGACTGGTCTGTAGAAACCCAAGCTCTTAAAACTGTCTCACAAAGTTCTGTCAACAGTCTTGTCCATTCATCTATTCCTCTATCTCTTTCATGTACATTATCAGGTTTTTCGTTGAACGTATATGCAACTGATGCTAAGATCATTTCAGGTAAATTTTTGGCAACAACTTCATGTCGTTCTTTATCATTTTCCGGTAAACCAACCACGATTAGATCACCTGTTCCAAGATAATAATCAGTTGCCAATTCAATTGCAGCAACATAATCACCAGTTTCTATCGTATCCAAAATTCTATCGGCCCAGTTTGAGATAGACCCTACAAAAAATTCATAGGCGCCCATGAGAAAGATTTTGCTTTTGATGACTTTGATGCTGTTGGAATAATAATCAGCAATAACTGTAGAATCACTCATTATACTTTTTAAAGTAGATGAGAAAAAGTCACAGTGAAAAATGTGTTTATCCAGAAGATCAACTTTATAAGAAATAGTCATTGATTCTTCATTCATGATATACATTTGCTGAGTGATAGTTATTAGGATCAAAATCTATAGATTGTTAGTACCGAAAGAAATAGTAGGAACTGTATATATACCTTTGAACTTATCCATTGAATTGAAACAATTGCTTCATCACAAACATATCTCTTACTCCCACCAACATCCAATACTCTTTCGTCACTTTTTATCATTGCAGAAATCTCCATAACAGTGACAGTTTGATCCCAGCAATAAGCCAATCTAGCTCTTCTGCCTTTCATTGCTGGGAACCAAGCTAGACATCCACTAATAATTTCTTGTTCATCGCAAACCTCTTCAAGTGTATTTTTCTTTTTAGGGCGGCCTGTTTTAAATTCTGTACTCATACCCCCGGTTACAGCTACGATAGCTAGTACGCTTGTTGTCATAACAGCGACGACACCCATTGAATCCAAGCCTTGAACACCGGTGCCTAGTGGTAATGGTGCACATCCTAGTAATGCAGTTGTTCTAGCTTGTTGCTGAGAAGGTAGAGTCAAATAGGGCTGTAGATATCTACCCATGATTCTTTTTGTTTTAAATGATTTTCTACCTAGTAATCCTCGAGTCGCGGAATGAGCGAAAGCCATACCTTTATCATTACCAGAAATCAGGGCCGTGTGACGTTTTCCTAGGAAATGCAAATGAATTACTCGAGACCCTTCCAGATGGCCATCTTTACCAGGACTTCCAACGAAATTAGCGGCTATAGGTTTAATATGTAATTGCTGAGTGCCAGTCAAATTGTAAGAGTAGATGTGACCAGAAGCATGGCCTACAGCGATTTGAGAAAAGTCTGCAGACGTGGCGAGCGATGTGACTGGACCTTGAGAGCCGTTACCCAGTAGAGCATGTAAGCTTTGCTGGGCATAGTCAAAGAGCAAGACGTGGCCTGAAGCGGTACCAATTGTGAGATGGGCGGCGGGTAGAATGCAAGTTGGGGATCCATATAAAGAGTTGGTAGAATCTGAGAGTAGTTGCGAGTTAATTTTACGCAGGGAAGACCAGCGTAGCGGGTCTGTAGTTGGGGTGAGATCATTGAAGAGGTTATCAAAATTGAGTACTGTAGAAGAATGTCTAGAGGTACCTGGAAAGCTTGTGAGACTGTTGAGACTGTTGAAACGGGTAGTGAAACGATGGTCTATTGATAGGAGGGAACGTTCTGGGGTTCCAGGTATGGAATCAGTTGAAAACAAGGCATTATCTGGATCAATTGATTTATTAAGAGTGTTTTGGACTTTATTCTGGACTTTATTCTGGACTTTATTCTTGACGTTTTGGTGTTTACTCTTGACGTTTTGGTTCAAGTCATTTAGAGTGTTTGGATTATCTTGATTGTTTAGATTATCTTGATTGTTTAGATTATCCTGATTGTTTTCATCATCTTGATCATCATCTTGATCATCATCTTGATCATCTAGTCCACCTTGTTCATATCCATGTTCACCATTGGATTGTTCTTTGTCATTGTCTTTTGAAAATTTATAAAACTGTGATTGAGGAAGATTTGTGTTTAGTTCTGAAAATGTACTGAATAATTCCTCGCTGTCAAGTTCAGGTAATTCTTCAGAAGGGCCACTCATGATGATGGCCACAAAGATTGAGAAGGAAGTAAATTTTATTAACACCCACCAAAAAATATATTTTCATTTGTCAACGCCTATAATGCCAGTGCAAAGAACTCGTCGGACAAAATCGAAAATCGATTACAACGTAAATGGAGAAGATCAAAGAGGTAGTGCGGATAGCGGATCAGATTTTGAAGCAGGAGAATCGTCTGAAGACGTTGCAAAGGAAGATTCAAAAGTTGTGAAGAAACGCATTCTATCCAAGAAAAGCGTTGAAAACGCAACTGAACGGAACTTTCGTCGCAACGGTCCGCTCATAGATCGTATGGGACTAATTACGGGAAACAACCGAAACGCTTTGATAGAGGGACTAAACGCACGGTCAGTTTGGGGTGATTCAATATTTATTCCTCAAATTCAAGACATGGGCAAGCATATGCCACAAGCTCCAACGGGCAGACCTAAGCAGGCAGTTTTAGGAGCGAATCACCAACAGATATTAGAATCAGTTGAGGAAAAAGACGTGAGGGATAGGTATCTTATGCCTCTTCGGAAGGTGTTACTAGATGGACAAGTGTTGGATTCATATAAAGAAAGACATTTGAATGGTGAAGGTTTTGTTTTGAATGCTGGAGGGTTTGTAACGGCGATATCCTGGGCACCGGGGTTCGATTCTAGCTACGAGCAATATATAGCTGTTGGGATTCTAGATGATGATAAGAGAGATCCGATTGAATCATCTGTTAACAAGATGAAGATTTCATTGTTTTCAACAGAAACATATCCTTCATCGATATACATATATAAGCTTGATTTAAGTCCGAGATTTATATCAGAGGAAGTTGGCGGAAATGGCGATGGCAATAACAATAGCAGCAGCAGAAATGGCAATAACATCAACAACGGCAATAGCAGCAATAGTAGCAGCAATAGCAGCAATAGCAGCAATAGCAGCAGCAATAACATCAACAACAAAAACAACAACAACAACACCACCAACAAAAACAACAACAACAACACCACCAACAACATCAACAAAAACATCAAACGAAGCCAACTTGTTGCCACTATTAGTCATGACTTTGGATCCGCGGTGGACCTCTGCTGGCGACCGGGAGGACCGAGTTCAAACGGGAGTCTCGGTAATTTGGGAATGCTCAATCAAGACGGACAACTACGAGTAATACAAGTACCGGCAGTAGATTCAAAGTCCGGGGAAGGTTTGGAAAAGTCCGGGGTTCATACCGAAAAGGTGTACGGCGAGACAGTAAAACATTACATGCTACGAGAAGCCCAGCACACGTTCCGGGTTCCGACGTTTAAAATATCAGCATTTTGCTGGAGAGATCAAGACCACCTTACGGTCGGAACCGACATTGGCAGTTTGTGCGAGTTTAGTATTTTAGAAGGAAGTAGCAGTAGTGAAGCACAGGAGTGTTCATACACGATATATGTTGCGGCATCTACGATATTGACAGTTTGCTCCGGCTATCCGAACCATTCGGAGCTGGTTTACGAGTTTTCTAGCGACGGACAATCTACGCTTGTTGATATTCGTAATCCGTTTTCGCGGGAACACAGCGTTCGAATGAAGGGGACTAGTAGCGTATCAGGGTATCTTGGGTGGGCAAGTACGTTTATATCTTCAGATGACACGTTTCATACACGGGGACAGCCGGTGCGAGATTTCCGGGTTCAGGGAACGATGAATGCGTTTACGGTTCATGGTACCACAGTAACGGCGGTTGGGACATCTCGGTATCATCCGTTTGTGGTAAGTGGGTCAGCGGATGGACAGGTAAAGTTGGGAAATAGTGTGCGACGGTTATTGACACCTCAGCGGGCACTGACGAGTGGGTATCATTTTGCTACGCTTTGGCAACTGGATTATGGGGGCGAAGGAGGGTATCGGGTTGTTGAGATTAATAGTGGAGAGCGAGTTGGGAAGGGGGAGACAGTTGAGTTGTTACAAGCGTATCGGGGTAATTTGGTAGTTACAGATGTTGTGTGGAGTGAGGGTCAGGGTACTGGGGAATGGTATTGTAGTGGGAGTAGTAGTGGGTTGATAATTGTTGGCAGGGTGGTGGGTGAAAAGGTGTGATTGAGGGTTTTGTTATATGGGTTGACAGGTGGAGGTTATAGGGTTGACAGAGGGTTATGTGGGTTGACAGAGGGTTATATGGGTTGGCAAGTGGAAGTTATAGGGTTGACAGAGGGTTATGTGGGTTCACAGAGGGTTATATGGGTTGGCAAGTGGAAGTTATAGGGTTGACAGAGGGTTACATGAGTTGACAAGTGGAAGTTATAGGGTTCACAGAGGGTTATAGAGATTCACAGGTGGAGGTTATAGGGTTCACAGAGGGTTATATGGGTTGGCAAGTGGAAGTTATAGGGTTCACAGAGGGTTACATGAGTTGGCAAGTGGAAGTTATAGGGTTGACAGAGGGTTACACGAGTTGACAGGTGGAGGTTATAGGGTTCACAGAGGGTTATAGAGATTCACAGGTGCAGTGTTTTAGAGCTATCACATAGGAATTCCGGACTCAGTTTGTTGGGATTAAATATCCCAAATTACCAAACACAGAAACCTGTACCAGAATAATCCTTGAGGTTATATAAGGTTTTATAGTTTTCAATAGAGACATATAATCGGATAGGAAAATGCCGGAAAGAGTCTTACAAATAATAAGAATATTACAAATAATGCGACTAAATAAGCACGGAAATATCACGCTAGTGGAACAATTTGATGTGATATGATAAACGTATCTGTGGATATATATCGCCTCGATAATACTCCGCGATGTTGTAAATGCATGAATCTGGAGAGCATCAAATGGATAAAGCTTTTCCACGGGTGTCCGGGGAAAATGAAAACTCTCTTTTTTATGTTTTACTTTTTTATCTGGGGAAAATACCCCGGATATTATAGATTAGATATTCGCAATCATACAGTTTGTGTGGTTTGTTTATGAACCACAAACCACATGAACCACATGAACTACATAAAAGAGGCTCACATAAACACTCGAAAAATGTCGTGAAATTAAAGATTAGAACCCATAATTAGTTACATTGTATTGTACATGTCAATTAACATTGTCCATGTTCTTTACATTGTTCATGTTATTCAAATCGTTCCACGCTGTGCCATCAACCAATAAAACCCTCAATGATTGTACACAAATTATCACAATAAAAATACACCACATTGAAACCTTACCTGTTTATAACGATTCAACACCAACAAACTGATCCAACTGCTCAAATATAAATATTTCAACAATTTTCCTCTTTTCACCAATTCTTCACCTCTTCCCTACATTTGCATACCTTAAAATGACACAGCCAATCGTACACGAAGCCCACAATATCAAATCAAGACACACCCCTAAAGCTTTCTTTGATAAGCATCCCTCTCAACCTCACATTAGCGGATTAGACCACTATAAAGAGCTCTACAAGCAGTCGATCGAAAACCCAAACAAGTTCTTTGGTGACTTGGCCCACGAGCTCCTTACCTGGGATCGCGACTTTCAAACAGTCTCCTCTGGTGGCTTCGAACATGGCGATATAGCCTGGTTCCTTGAAGGTAGACTCAACGCTTCTTACAACCTTGTCGACAGACATGCCGCTAAAAACCCTGAAAAAGTAAGTTTTTTTCCCCCTCCATTATCCCACTCGGAACTCGGTTTGTTGTGACACTCAACAATTTTTTTCCTAACCTTTGAAATAGATTGCAGTCATTTACGAAGCAGACGATGCCGCTGATTCCCGTCAAATCACTTATGGTGAACTGTTGAGAGAAGTTTCTAAAGTTGCTGGCGTACTGCAAAGCTTTGGTGTTAAGAAAGGTGACTCTGTCGCCGTTTACCTTCCAATGATTCCAGAAGCCCTCATTGCTCTTCTGGCTATTTCGAGACTCGGTGCTGTTCATTCGGTCATTTTTGCCGGTTTCTCTTCCGGTTCCCTTAAGGACAGAATCAACGATGCCAAGAGTAAAGTCATTATCACCACCGATGAAGGTAAGCGTGGTGGTAAAACCGTTTACACTAAAAAGATCGTCGATGAAGGCCTCAAAGAGACTCCTTCTGTTGAAAAAGTGCTTGTATACAAGCGCACCGGTAACAAGATTCCCTGGACTGAGGGCCGTGACTTTTGGTGGGATGAAGAAGTAGCTAAGCAAAGACCCTACCTCGCTCCCGTGCCCGTTTCTGCTGAAGACCCCCTCTTTCTCTTATACACTTCCGGCTCAACCGGATCCCCCAAGGGTGTTGTACACGCAACCGGCGGTTATCTTCTCGGTGCCGCAGCCACTTGCAAATACGTTTTTGACATTCACCCGGAAGATGTTCTCTTCACTGCCGGTGACGTTGGTTGGATTACCGGTCACACCTATGCCTTTTACGGTCCTTTGCTTCTAGGTGCTACTACCATTATTTTTGAAGGAACCCCCGCCTATCCTTCCTATTCTAGATACTGGGAAATTGTTGAAAAATACAAGGCTACACAGTTCTACGTTGCCCCTACCGCTCTCCGTTTGTTGAAGCGTGCTGGTGAAGACTATATCAAGAAGCACGACCTGTCTTCCCTCAGAACTTTGGGATCTGTAGGTGAGCCTATTGCTGCTGATATTTGGGAGTGGTACAATGAGCACATTGGTAACAATAACTGCCACATTTCTGATACTTACTGGCAGACTGAAACCGGTTCTCATATTATCGCGCCTCTTGCAGGTGTCGTTCCAATGAAGCCTGGTTCTGCTACTCTTCCCTTTTTCGGTATCGACTTGGTAATTATTGATCCTGTTTCAGGTAAGGAAATTAAGGGTAATGACGTAGAAGGTGTTTTGGCTATTCGTAAGCCCTGGCCTTCTATTGCCCGAACTGTTTACAATTCTCATCAGAGATATCTTGAAACATACATGAAACCATACCCTGGTTTGTACTTTACTGGTGATGGTGCTGGTCGTGATCACGAGGGTTATTACTGGATTCGTGGACGTGTAGATGACGTTGTCAATGTTTCTGGACATCGTTTATCAACTGCTGAGATTGAGGCTGCTCTTATTGGACATAAGGCTGTTGCTGAGGCAGCTGTTGTTGGAATTGCTGATGAGCTTACTGGACAAGCTGTTATTGCATTTGTTTCGCTTAAGGAGGGTGAGAATACGCCCGAGTTTAGAAAGGAGCTTGTTTTACAAGTTCGTCGTGAGATTGGACCATTTGCTGCTCCCAAGTCTGTTGTAATTGTTGAAGATTTGCCCAAGACCAGATCTGGAAAGATTATGCGACGTATTTTGAGAAAGATTGTTTCTGGAGAGTCTGATAGTATTGGTGATACTTCAACTTTAAGTGAGCCTCAGGTAGTTGATGAGATTATTGGTGCTGTTTCTAGGCAATTTAAGCTATGAATGTAAATGAAATATAGATTATAATGATTGGATAATAATTTGATAGATGAGTTTTTAAATTTATTATTTTTTATTTAATTTTTTTGTTTTTTGGTGAATTTAATTTTTTTGTTTTTTGATGAATTTAATTTTCATTGTTTTGATGAATTTAATTTTCATTGTTTTGATGAATTTAATTTTTATTTATCATTTTATTATTTTATCATATTATTATATTATTTTATCATTTTATCATTTTATCATTTTATCATTTTATTATTTTATTATTTTATTATTTTATTATTTTATCATTTTATTATTTTATCATTTTATCATTTTATCATTTTATCATTTTATTATTTTATTATTTTATCATTTTTTATTATCATTTTATCACTTAATTATTTTCAAATTTTTGTTCATTGTTAAATTCTTTAATCTATTATTTTATTTTTAAATCTATTTCTAAATTTATTTCATTATTAAATTTATTTTTAAATCTATTTTATTTCTTCATTTATCTCTTCATTTATCTCTTCATTTATCTCATCATTTATTTCTAAATTTATTTCATTTTTAAATTCATCTCATTTTTTCATTTTTTTTATTAAATTTAAAAATAAATTTATTGTCAAATTCCTTCTAATTCATCATTTTCTGGGATGTTAATTAAGAAAGAATCACAAAAATTTTTTAAACTCTTGTCTCTTTTGGAAATTATTTTCCGTTCCAACTTTTATAAACCTGCTAACCTCTTCAATTCTTTAAAAATCTTATTTTTAAAATTGATTTAAAAATTCGAATGTCGCATCCCTCTGAAGTCCCTCATCAAATCTACGGATCTCCCGAACAAAATGACCAAAATGCTAAACCAAACTTAAACTCCCTAGAAAATTTTGCAGAATCTTATACTAGATCTCAATCATTCCTAGCCTATGATTCTGTTCCTCCTCTCATACTAGATCCCACTACTGACCCTGCTGACTACCGTGATATTAACGTCTTTGACGATGATGAGGATAACCATCCCCCTACAGAAAATGACCCTCTATTATCCATCCCTGCTGGAGCTTTCCCTGCTAGAAGAAAATCAAGCATCGCTGCCCTTTACGTAGGTAAATCAACAGCTCCCCAAACCATCTTTAACTCTGTAAACGTCCTGGTGGGCGTGGGTATGCTATCTCTTTCCCTAGGATTGGCTTACACTGGCTGGTTCTTAGGCATTGCTTTCTTTGCAATGTCTGCTGTCGTAACCTTCATCTCAGCACAATGGCTCGCAGATTGTATGAAAATCGACCCCTCCATGATTACATATGCTGACATTGCGTTCAAAGCTTATGGTTCTCGAGGTAGACTTTTCGTCGCCATCCTGTTCAGCATTGAACTATTAGGTGCTTGTGTCTCAATGATTGTCCTCTTTGCAGACTCAATTAACGCCTTGTTCCCTCATGGTAATGGTACAATCTACAAATTCATATTTGGAATCTCAATGATCCCTTTGAGTCTCATGCCTCTCCAGGTTCTTAGTTTTAGCTCAATTATTGGTATTGCAGGTACTATAGGACTCGTTTTGGTAGTCGTTATTGCTGGCCTCGTCAAGCATACCGCCCCCGGTTCTCTAATCGATATCGTTTCCGCTCCTTTATGGCCAAACGATTGGTCAAAGGTTCCGTTAGCTATCGGTATCTTCATGGCCCCATGGGGTGGTCATGCTGTCTTCCCCAATATTTACCGTGACATGCGACACCCACACAAGTACTCTCGCTGTTTGAAAACAACTTACTCAATCACTTTTACTCTAGATCTCGGAATGGCTGTTCTTGGTTTCTTAATGTTTGGAATGCAAGTTAAAGATGAAGTTACAAAGTCAATTCTACTTACTCCAGGATACCCAAAAGCTTTAGGTCTATCTCTGACTATTCTCACTGCTATTGTTCCCTTATCGAAAACTCCATTGTGTCTTCGACCTGTTGTAAGCACTATTGACACCTTGTTTCATATTAGCTCTTCATCTTCACGAAACACACTTCCAAAATTATTGGTCCGAGTGGCTGTTATTGCATTCAGTATACTCTTGTCAATTGTTTTCCCTCAATTTGATAAAATTGTAGGACTTTTGGGAAGTTCAATGATCACCTTGATTTGTGTCATTGGACCTGTCTTGTTCCATAGAAAAATTTTAGGTGGTCATGGATATTGGGATTGGGTTTTTATTTCCGTGTTTGCAACTATTGGTGTTATCGGAAGTGTTTGGTGCATCATGTACAACTGATTTGTGCAAAAATGTACTGAATGAAATCAAAAAGTTTTTCACTATTTAATGATATAGTTTTAATGTTTTTGTATAGAAATATGACTTTTTAATGATGATGATTTTTCAAATTCGTGCCTAAATGTAAAACAATTTTCATGGGGGTTTCTCCAAAACTGTTTCTATAGGGGTTTCTTTAGATACTTTATACAATACAATAGTTGAACCAAAAAAATCTTTGCAAAAATGATTTCAAGTATTGAATTCAATCCTAGACTGCGAATCTCAATTAATCAATTATTGATTTTAACTTTTCAAATACAAACGTTCTATATAACAAACTTTAGTGAATATATAACATGACTAGGTCGCACTATAAGAGTACAATTCTGCAATTATAAGAATTTTACATTTGTTTCTCCACAGCTTTTGAAGTTTAGTATACTTTAAATTAAGGTGATTTTTGCAAATCTAGAAATTTTTGAAAAAATCAAATTTGGTGAGCCAATGTAGATTAAGCTCAATTTGTTTGTCTATCTTGCTATGGCCACAGAGATTAACAATGTGAATTTTTCGAAAAATTTGTGAAAAACTCGACCTTGTTTCTTCTTGATTTCATAATATATCACATGAGTTCATTTGAAACAAGTTAACTTGATAATCAATTATATATCTAATTCAAATAGATAATCAACAAAAAATCTAAATCAATAGGCTACTAGCCAGAAATCTCTAATTCTACTAAATAACCAACTATTTTCTCAATTGATGAATCAAAAATTTCTCACTCAACTTGATTTGTTTTCAAATCAAAGTTCATTGAATCGTGTATTAAAAAATAATTCCATTTAGTATTTCATAAACTTTTTAATGTCCACTGTGACACAAAGTACAAATCAAGACAAAAATAATAAGTTTAATCACGTGGTAACACAAACGGCTTTTACCAAAATTATTTTAAAAATTTATATTGACTTCAACGGTTATAAACAAGATTTAAATGAAAATAAAGTGAATTTAATCGAAAAAAATTAGAAATAAATGAGATTAAGAAATAAATAAGGTATTTTTAAAAAGGTACACAAAAAGTGAGGAAATATTAATGAAACAATAATATGAAATAAATGGGAAATACATGATGATATAAAACATGGACCATGAAGTAGAAAATAGGTCAACATGGAATGAATGAGAGGTAATAAATCAATCCAACCGGAAAGAATGAAGAAATAAATAAATAAGAGAAAAAAAAACAATATTCAAAAAGATGAAAATGAAAACCAGATTTGAAAAATACCAGGTTATTGGCCAGTCTTTCTTCTCTTTCTTTTTTGAGGATCAATTCCTGAATGTTCAACTGTATTAACATGATCGTACCAATATCCAGGAATGCGTGTTACAAATGAGCAATATCCGGCTGGACATTCAAAGTACCCAGACTCGTTTCTTGTAGAATTCAGTTCAGTACCTTTTTCATAAAGGTCAAAAGACTCGTTTTTTAGCTGTACGCGAATAGTAGCAAAGTGTTTATTGTTTTTGTGAGTTTGGCGGTCAGCGATAGAACCAAAAAGCTCACCACATGTGCGACATTTGTATAACTGTTTTTTATGTTTGAGCTTTTGATGTCGTCGGAGTTGAGAAGTGGTTTTGTAAGATTCACCACAATCTGAGCAGTGGTCAGAACACTGTAGGGTATTTTCAGATTGATTGTCGTTAAGATCTTCAGATGATGCTGGAGTTTGGTCATCAATTTCTGTTAATTTTTTTGAGACCTGCTCAACACTTTCAACAATGGTTTGAGTTATTGGAGCAAGTTTGAGGCCTTCATCGTCGCTCGATAAGTATTGTGGTTTGAGAGAAGTTCCATTATCACATAAATGGTTTTTCTTGACACTATCTGGTTTGCCAATCATTGACTCTGGGATTGGCAATGTTCTATTTGCTGGTATATGTTGTAGAGAGGTTCTTTGATTCATTTTACTAAAGAACAATGATTCCAAGGTTTTAGCTGCAATAAAAGAACCTCTCCTTTTTCTTTGCTCCATGTCATGATTTCCAAATTCTCCGTCTTCTCTATTGAATGTTGGTGCTGGGGTATAATTTTTTATGCTTAAGAGAAGGTTTGGAACAGAATTTCTTTCTGCAAATGGTGAAGAAGGGGTTGGAGATAGTAGAGGGACTAGATTGTTATCTGAGCGTGGTGGAGTTTTAATAGCTACCGGTTCTTCAATATGAGCAAAGTTTGGTGTTTTTCTGCTAAGATGGAATAATGCTAAACAGGCATCTGTGTGTAGTTGTTCTTGGATCGTAGTAGACATGATGAGCAGTTAATTTTTTCAATTATTTGTATAAACAAGAAAATAAATGAAAGTAAATATGGAAGATAAAATTTTTTCTATTTATTTTCGTTTTTTTGTGTTTTTTTTTTCAATATATAAGGATAGCAAGCTGGGAGGAAAAAATAAAAATAAAAATATAAAAAATATGTAAACGAAAAAAAAAAAAAAAAAAAAAAAAAAAAAAAAAAAAAAAAAAAAAAAAAAAAAAAAAAAAAAAAAAAAAAAAAAAAAAACAAAAAAAAAAAAAATAAATAAAAAAAAATAAATAAATAATGATCGAAGATGACTTATAAAAAAATAAATTTTGTAGAATCAACTGTAAAAAAGGAATAAAACTTAAAAATCAAGAAAATAATCAAAAATAAAATCAAAAAAATAATCAAAAATAAAATCAAAAAAATAATCAAAAATAAAATCAAAAAAAACTAAAAAAGCCAAAAAAAATAATCAAAAATAAAATCAAAAAAAAAAACTAAAAAAACCAAAAAAAAATCAAATAAATAATCAAAAAAAAAAAACTAAAAAAACCAAAAAAAAAATTCAAATAAAAATCTCAATTATAACCGTTAAATTATACAAAATGAAATCACAACACAACTTTTATTTAAATTTTTTATTTATCAGCCAAATTTACTAAAAGCTGAGCTAAACATCGTTTTGTAGCATTATCATCTCGTAAAACATGTGAAAAAGTAGCATCTCTTAAAGGTTCAGGTAAAATACGTTTAAGAGCATGACAAGCTCTACCATTGTCACTAAGTCGAAGATAACATCTAACAACATGCTTCAAAAGTCTCGAAGCAGGAGCTTCAACAAGCTGATTAACCATATTGGAAAGAACTGAAGAAACAGCAAAAAATCTTTCATATGTTTGACAAATATAATTCAAACCAGTATCATCCATGAGAATTTTTTGAACAATAAAAATGGCAACAGTTTTGGAAAGTTCAGTACCAGATTCCATGATACGCAAACATAAAGGAATAATTTCAGTTTGAAGAAGGAAATTAATGACTTCAGCAGAATCATTTTTAACTAAAGCACCAATAACACCAAGAGAAGTCAATCGCAAGTACTCAAAAGATCTTGATTTTGAAGTAGTGTTAAGAAATGGGTATAAAAATAAAGGAATATGAGCGTTTAAAAAGGGTTTTCGAGTACTATCGTGGGAAGCAATGCACTGTAGTAAAGCAAGAGCGTTACAGACACGATTTGAAGCAGAAGAGGTGAGCTGAGGAGGAGAAAGTAATGGATAAACGTAAATGATTTCTTGAATGAGACAAGTCATGACGCCGTAAGAATGCCATAAAATAAGAGCCAGATCATCATATTGTTCGCGTTTTTTACCGAGTTCGAGCAAAGCTTGTTCACGATTAGGGCCATGCATGAGTTCTAAGATCCAGGTGAAGACTTTATCATCGTCGGAGGTTTGTCTGTTAAGAGGTATGCTTTGAATATTGTTAATATTATTGGTTAAGGAGTTTTCAATGAAGTTTGCGTTAATGTTATTGTTAGAGGAGTCATTTTTGACACTGTTATTATTGATGCTATTGTTGTTGATGTTGTTGAAATCGTTTTCGAGTCCTTGGAGATCGTTTATATTTTGTTTAATTTTTGAATCTAATTGAGCTTTAAAACCTGGGGGGCCGTTAAATGCTGCTGAAGGTTGTGCATTGTTGTTATTTGGAGGAAACCCCAAATGATTAGAATTGTTTCCGTGGTACGATTGTTGGCCACTGTACATTTATAAATAGAGAATCTGCAAAAACCAAAAAAGAGCAAAAGGACATGAAATAGAGCTTTGAAAAGGTGAAATATAGCTCCAAATTTCGAATAACAAAAGGTATACCAAAATGGGATTGAGGATCGCGATGGAGGTGTTAGAAGGATGGTGGTGATGAAGAGGTTCGAGAAATTTGAGTCAAAGCCTTTTTGTGGGTGTTTAAAATTGCTTGAATTATGTAATTTATTGATTTTAATTAGTAATTTGAGTTAAGAGTGAATAGGAGTGGATAGTATGGATAGTATGGATAGTATGGATAGAGTGAATAGGAGTGAGTAGGAGTGAATAGGAGTGAGTAGGAGTGAATAAGAGTGAATAGGAGTGAATAGGAGTGAACAGGAATTAATAGTATGGATGAATAGTATGAATGAACAGTTGAAGTGAACAGTTGAAGTGAACAGTTGAAGTGAACAGTTGAAGTGAACAGTTGAAGTGAACAGTATGATGATTAGTTATTATTATCAAGTAGAAATGAACAATATAAATAAACAATATGATAATTATGATTATCAACAGTATCAGATCTGTATTATTAAATCAAGTACAACTATAATTAATTCATATTCAAAAACTGAAATCAAGAGAAATGTCAAATCTTCAAGCCAAATCTCTAATCAACAAATTTCTAATAAAAAATTCAAGCCAAATCTCTAATAAACAAATCTCCAAGCCAAATCTTCAATAAACAAATCTCTAAGCCAAATCTCTAATAAAAAATCTCCATTAAAGTAAACCTCCAAAACTTGTCAGTGCACTACGATAACGTTGCTTTCATTGCTAGTGACTTGTCTAACAAAATGTGTACACAGTAACACAAAAGTCAGGAATCACACGAGCTTTGAGAATATTTGCTAATTGATTGGCGATAATACGAATATAGTGAAAATAGACTTTATAAAGAGATAACACAGCTCCAACAGACCACACAATAATTTTCTTTGTATCCCATCTCTGGAATAAAAATGGCATTACAAAAATGACTGATTTCGGCTGATTTTCATGAAATTTGATTTTTTCAGCTGATTCAGGTGATGGGGTCTACTAGTTTGATGAACTGACAAGTGATAAGGTCATGTTGCTATGGACTCATTATTGCGTATGTTACAATCATGTTCTATTTTGTCACAAAAAAATACAGGAATCTAAACCTAGAAAAATGAAAAACAACCTTTCAAATAACCTAGAAACAACCCAAAAATCAAGAAAACCTATAATCAAAAAAAATCAAGAAAACATAATCATAAAAAAAATCAAAAAAACATGTAATCAAATGTATAAAAAAACCTATAATCAAAAATCAAATGAATATAGAAAACAACCTAAATAATGAAAATTAACTAAAATAAAATCTATAAAATACAAAATCACCTGTAGAACAACCTATATTGAAATCTGAAAACACTAAAATAAACAATATACCAACCTTCCAATTTATCACCCTATACATAAAACCATAAACCCGTAACAAATCCATGCCCTCTTTGCAACAAGTTTCAACACCATCCCCGTTGTTTTGATACTGTTTTATAACAATACCCGACGCTCCCCCCTAACGCAAGTTAAAGCCAGCAAAGCTAGCATTTATGACCTCTATTAAAGTCTTAACGATGCTTACTCCTGGCTTATACTAAGCCTACAACTATTAAAATAATTAAAAACTATTAAAAAAATCTAAAATAATTAAAAACTTTTACAATCAATCTAAAATAATTAAAAACTTTTAAATAATAGATAATAAATATATTTAAAAAAAATAATTAAAAAAAAAAAAAAAAAAACTATATAAAGACTAAAGAATTTCTTCTTTTTTCTTCTCTTCTCTCTTTTCTCTCTCCCATTTCGTGTGCTCCAGCCTGTTCAAACCTGTTCTGTTGCTTGTTGATTAAAAATGTCTACTGAAATTAAGCCCGTTGAGGTATGTGGGTTTCTCGTGTTTTTTGAGCGCGCAGGGCTTTAACATGCGTTTTCTCTGTGTGTGTGCTCCCACCTTTTGTGTGTCTCATTCTAACCTTAATTATAGACTCCTATTGAAGTCGTTGATAAACCCGTCGAAACTATCGCTGAAAGCGACAAAATTGACGGAAAAGTTGGTGAAGTAGTCGTTGCTACTCCTGAACCTGTTGAAAAACTAAAGGATGAAACTCCCAAGCCTGTAGATGCTCCTGCAAAATCCCCTGCTGCTCCTGAATCTGGTGCTCCTGAATCCGGTGCTGACGGTGCTCCCGATTCTACTGAGCCTCCTGCTAAAAAGCCTTCTTTCTTCAAGAGAATTACTGCTTCTCTCAAAAAGGTCTTGAAGAATTTCTCTAAATAATTTTTTTTCCGTGTTTACTTTATTACTTTAATGTCTAATTAACTTTATATTATTTATAATTCCCATTAATTCTGCAACTTTTTTTTACTAGTTGATTTTCAAGGTACGAGTGGAACTGTCGGGGATATTCATAAATAGGGAATAGAATTGTGGATATTGAATTAGAGTAGGAAACAATGTAGAATATAAAACAATATATACGATAACAATAAACGCGAGACACATTTTACAACGAATAGACACAAATAATACAAATTTATAACAAACAGACTCAAATAATACAATTTAACAAATAGACACAAATTTATAACAAACAGACTCAAATAATACAATTCAACAAATAGACACAACTTGCTTTTAATACAAATTCAAGAACCAAATGAGCAAATAAATTACAAATATGCAAATAAATCATAAATAAAATCACAGATTAATCATAAATAAAATCACAGATTAATCACAAATAGGTGAATCCCAGATCACAATCACAAAATCGCAAAACCGCAAAATCACAAAATTACAAAATCACAAAATCACAAAATCACAAAATCACAAAATTACAAAATTACAAAATTACAAAATTACAACATAACAAAATTACAAAATTACAACATCGCAAACAAATCGCAACCACAACTACAAACAAATCTTCATGAACCACAATAAATAGTCTCTCGAAATCATTATTCAATCGACTGTTCCATGATGGGGATAGCCGTTGCATGATTTTTTTCATCGTTGTCTACCATTAACGTGGGTTTCAGTAGATAACATCTTAAACTTATATAATTACCCTGACCCAAACAGTCTCCACCTTTCGAACAAATTTATCAGTTAAACAGATCACATATAGTCGTTGAACAAAACTTCTTTAGATACCATTTAGAAACAGTTTTGAAACTATCTAGAAACCCCCGAAAAATATCAAATCATGATAAAATCTCTTATTTCTAGACACGGTCCCGAACCAGTTAACTATTTTGGAGGCTCGTTCCTCAATCGAGTTAGCTTTCTAAGAGACGACTATTCGTTCCTCGGAGCTGCAGTCACACATCCTGGAACTCAATTCTTGGTCTTGAACAATTTGACTGCTCCTGTAACTGCCAGCGAACCAAAATCTGGTAGAGATACGCACCGATTGCAATTTGTGTCTAGAGATACAGTCGAGGACTTTGTCGGAAACCCTTACGAGATTAGCGAAAAGGAACAGATTCAAAATTGGAAATCTGAAAGAGATGCTGTAGGTTACAAACCTTTGCTTGTGTTCCTTGGTATCGATGAAAAGGCTTCTGATGATGTCTCGGTTGTTTACCGACGAAAACATGGTCTTCCTGGAAATAGCGACGCTTTGGTAGCTGAAGCCTACAAAGGACAGGCATACTTTGCTCTCGATATATCTGAATCTTATCTCAAAAACGACACGCTTAAATCCCAAGCTTCACAAATTCTGGACAAACTGAAGAATTCTGTCTTTCCTGCTGGACATCCATTCGCTACGAGATTGTCACAAGAAGAATCTGGCGTGTTTGCTCAAGCCCGCATGTACGTTGATTGGAATTCTCGTAACAGATTCTGTGGAGGATGCGGACTTCCTAACATGTCTGTCAATGGAGGAACAAAACTGACTTGTCCACCACACGCTACTCATTCTTGTCCTACACGTGGACAGCTCACAAATCTATCATTTCCTAGAACTGATAGCTCAATCATTGTGGCTGTTCTCAATATGGCCGGTGATAAGTTGCTGATGGGACGAAGTCGTCGATTCCCACCAGGGTTTTACTCTTGCTTGGCAGGGTTCTTGGAGCCTGCTGAAACCATTGAAGAGTGCGTTAGAAGAGAAGTGTGGGAAGAAGCAGGTGTTAAAGTTGGAAGAGTTGTTATTCACTCTACTCAACCATGGCCATATCCAGCAAATATCATGATTGGATGCATTGCACAAGTCACAGAAGAGCAAAACCACAAAATTCATTTAGGTCATGATCCTGAATTAGAGGATGCTAAATGGTTTGATATTGAAGAATTAAGAAACGAAGGACTTTTAAAATGGGCTTCTACAAGTCAAATGGGGAAGAGACCTGTTGAAATGAAAGAAGGACTTCCACAGCTTCCACCTCCAGAAGCTATTGCTTATACGTTGATTGAAGCTGTATTAAATGGCAAGTTTTAAATTGATTGAGTTATATTGATAATGCCAACTTATAATGATGATGATATTCCAAAATATGAGTACACATATTTTTATTACAATGATCTAAATATGAATTCTCAAAGTGATTTTTGATACAATGACCTATATATGACTTCACATAGTAATTGTTACTACAATGATCTGAATACGAGTTTACAACGATCCAAATATCAAGTAATTTACTTGTTGATTTTAAAGAAAAATGGGGTTTAAGTTTGTAGAAACCACTTGAAGTTTCATAGAAACCACTTTCTCATATCGTGACTCTAAGACAGCCCAAGGTTAGGCTGGGAACCAGCAAAATATTTTTTGAAATTGTAGAGTACATGAATATCTGGTGATTGAATGAAAAAAATTTCATTTTGTTTCGTTTAATATTGTGAGAATAAGTTTCATTTAGGAAATTTTTATATGTGGGTCAAACGATCTCAAATAAAAAAAGCCCTTTTTTTTACTCGATTCCAAAGACTGTATAAATCCTTATGGAAAAACGATAATTCTATAAATTTTTTCATGACTATAATTAGATATTTTTGCTGAAATTCTCATCCTTGTCATATTCTTAAACTTAATAAACTTAACAAACTTAACAAATAGTAGCTTATATTCAATATCATTTGACTCGAGCTGTCTTTTAAAACTCCTTAAGCCTCGGAAATATTTCAAAAAGGGGCCAACTCTTTTATAGTACGGGTCATTAATAGAAAATGATCTGTAAAAAATGGGAAAATAAATAAAATGCTGTTTATATACCTTTAGTATAATATTTCATGTCCATTTAGATAGTGGAATATTTATGGAACTTGAATCTTTTGCTCACCACAGCTAGTCCTATATCTTCCGTATGCTTTGCTTGCTAAATCATTTGGACAAATTTGGTTTAAACAAGTTTGTACTTGAGATTGTCTATCTCTGCACAAACAAGTAAAGTCTCGAAACTCATTTTTGCACGTCTTAGATGTCTGTGCTAAACATGATAATAAGCATGCCTAAAATAGTCAGTAACAGATGATAAAAATAATTAGAAAAACTTACTGGTGGAGGAGTTTCGGAAAGTACTGGAACTACCGCTACAGCGAAAAATGCAATAGTAGAACTAAACTTCATGGTGCCTTAAATATGACTAGAGGAATATAAAGTATAGGTAGAATTTAATAAATCAGGAATCCTATCAAAGGAGGTCAAACCACTCGATATATATCTCCTACTCAACAGCGTTTCTTTTTGTTCTTGTCTTGGTTATATTTAGATAAAAAACATTTTCACAAAGTCAGCCAGAGTAAATACAAAAACAAAAAAAAGGTTTCAGCTAGCATCAATATAGGTACGCCTGCGTGCTTTTGACAGTTGTGTGCGTACATAAAGTTTCTCAATTGCCTGAATTCAAAAAATACACACTGTATTATATTTTCTGGGCTTTCCTTACCAAACTCAATAAGTATCTACTTTCTCGGCTCTCTAGATTGTTAACTCATCATTTTAATCTATAGAATACAGAAACGAGTATCATCTCTAAATATTCATCATGTTTCATTGAATTTGGATATCATGCGAGTTAAAACATTTAGAGCAATGACAGTCTTACAGCTACATGAAATTGATTCAGAAATTATTCTCCTATTTTTCCTTTCTTCAATCGTGAAAGTATCAAAAATTATAATCTGTGGCTGGTGCTACAGAGGCACTGGTTAATGTTATTAAGAAACTCAAAAGTATTGGCTGGTTTAGCGATCTGTTTCAAGCTTATACAAATTATTCTATTATTTGAGCACCAAGACAATGATATTCCTTAATATTTTTCATGTTGAAAAGTTTCAAACTCCTTGTAATTCATTTTGATATTGAAATAGATCATGATAATCTTCCTAGTAAAGAAGAAGAAGAAGAAGATGATGATATCATTATCAACGAAGAAAAACCAATCGTCGTGAAATTTATTGACACTTCTCTTTCTCAACATGATATCATTGATAAAAACCAAAAAAAACTCTTCATGTCTGCTAAAGCACCAAAACATATCTCTGATATCCCATCAAAACCACTTACCCCTGAAGAAGAATCCGAAGAAAAACTCAGTTCAGACAATGATTTGGCTCTACAACGGCTAATTCAAGAATCTCACATTCTTGCGGAAGCAGGCTTATCGGGTGTAGACATTTCTACTGGAATCACTGGTTGTGTTTGTCACAGAACTTTAGACTCTCGTTTAGATGCTTTAGGAATGAAAAAAGCAAAAACTGGACAAACTCCAATGCTCATTAAAAGGGGTATGACTGCAAAATCTGCTAAACGGAAAGAGCGTCATCTTTCTGCTGCTAAGGTACTGGAATTGTAAACAGATCTGAAACTGCAAAAGAGTCTAAGAAAGTTTCCCAAGAAATGAGACAGAGAGGTCAAAAAATTAATCTTGTAGGAAGAGAAACTAAAAATGGTTTGGTTGTCAGCACAAAAGATATTGAAAAGTATTCAGGAACTGGTATTCATGTATATTCACTTTACACTTTATTAATAGATATTCTAGAGATCCTTCATAGTTTAATTAATATTCTGGTATTTAAACTCCTCATTTACATTCGGGAGACTATTATACATTCCCTAAATTATCATGATTGAGACTCCTTGCTATTTTTGATTCTTCAACTCTCTACTAGTAAATCGATATTTCATATACTTACTTAATACCCAGCCTTGTTCAATACCATTCTTTGTACCTACATTTTCTGAACCTGCATCCTCGGCTAATCTACGTTTTCCACCATATCCAGAACCTGTAAAATGGACTTGATTGAATTAATAAATTCATAATATTGAACCCAATTCCACTCACTCATGATTCAACCCACCGTCATGTACAAAGACCCTTAAACTGCTGCAAACTTTGATTAAGTAAGAAACTATTTGTTGCTGCCCACACCCTGAAGCCATTGGGTCTAAAATGTCAAAATCTACAATCCGTAAAGAAGTCCTGTAACTGGAAAAAAATTAGCAGATTCCATATATCGCACCTGAATTCATCGCACCCGTAAAGTTTCTAAAAGATCCAAGCTTTACTGCTTTAAGGTCTAACCGGAAAAACTTTCCAAAACATTTCATTGGGCTTCTGAATGTTTCTAACTTCAGCTTGTTTAATTTTCAATCTATGGACCTTAATGTTATTTACTAAAATGTCCATGGGAATGAGATATGACAGAAATTCCAACTACCTCATTGACTCTTTGTTTTGCGTAAATCAAGATGCGGAATAAGATTGAACCAACTCCTATTAATCTCGTATTCATCTTGCTTGTTGATCAGGAATTGTCGTAAATATTGTAAATACACTAGATAGTGATATACACCAATACCAGTGAACAAATGCCACCACCCATGACCTTCAATAACGAATCCATAGGGCATTCCCATAAATCGACGTAAAGATCTCCATGTAGAGCAAAAATGAATGTCCATATTCCACAAAAAGTATCCTGCGCAAATGTAAATTAGACCCCAAATCATGAGACCATTGAGTTCTTTGCGATCTTTTTGGTCCTTAACATTATCCCGCACTAGGAAATATGTCTTGAGCATAACAATGCCAGTAAGAATTCCATAAGCTGTTTGATGAATAGATGGGTGTCTGCTGTAGAGATACACAGTAGTCAGAACGATTGCAAAGACTGATATCTCGCATGCTATCCTAATAGATCTTGCTTTTGACTTTCCATACTCAAACACTATCCAGTAAGGCACACATGTAGCATAGATCATTGGCAACTCGTCCAGCAGCTGGTATTCATAAAGCAACGACATGTGAAACATCCAAGACCCAAATCCAACAATAGTAAAGCCTATTGCTACAATAATAAATCGCGTTTCCAATTTTTGCGTAACTGCTTTCACCAATGAAAATCCTGCTAAGAGAATGAATGCTGCGTTTGTGACCGTATTGACAAGTTCTGCGATAAATTCTGTGACCACATAGTTTTCTTCGCACCAATCAATTGTAGAAGTCGGTTCACCCCAGAACCCTGCTTCAGGGACAGGAGGGTATGGAATTGCGAATGGAAGGACCATGATGCGGATATGCCTAAATCAATTGAAGGTCTTAATTAACAAACAGACCAAATTAGCGGGATGAAAAAAAGAGAGAGGAAGAGAGAAAAAAAGCTAGAAAAATATTATCTCAAAAGATTTTTTTCGCCGGCAGCCAGTGGTAACTAGAAGACCAAAGGCCCGAGGACTCCGTGCTAAAGCTGTCGCTGCCGTCTATAGGTAACCATATTGACCCTGATATCAATGTTCTTTTAATGAAAACTGTTTACTTGGCTTCAACTTTAGCGGGAAGAGCCCACCAAAAAGCATGATTGTTGCATATTACGCAGCGTTTACAGATCTTTGAGCTTTTCTGCACTGCATTTGCAAAGAATGTTTTTGACAGAGTGTACTTGTAGTGTGTGAGAGATAACTAGAGTTTCTGTATATTTGAATGATTTTATATTTACAAAATTGGCAAGTGTGAAATTTGTTGTTAAGGTACAGATTTAAAATAGAAGGTCTTGATGTATGTAAACCTTCTAGTGTTTTCAACGTTAAATTAGAGGTAAATTTATATTTATTTGGTTTTATCAAAAAAAATCAACTTCTTGATGAATTATTCATATATAATCTTTTCATTATAATATTTATAATATAAATCTACAAGTGAAAATTTTAGTTGTATCTATATTTAAGTCATATCTATATTTAAGTCATACCTATATATATTCATATTTATGTCTATATTCATATCTATAATCATATTTATGTCTATAATCATATATATGTCTACATTCATATATATAATCATAATCATATCTATAATCATAATCATATCTATAATCATATTCATATCTATATTCATATCTATATTCATATCTATAATCACACTTCCATAATCATACTTCCATAATCATACTTCCACAATCATACTTCCACAATCATACTTCCATAATCATACTTTCATCTAAACCCATGTTCCATTAACACCACAAAAACTCCAATTTATCAATAAAATCTCATCCTTTCTTTATTCTGTTCTTTATAACTTTTAATTGAGAAAACTTAATTTATGCACAAATTCTAAAAAACATAAATTAAAAAAATTCTCTGAATAAATGTGAAACGCACAAATTCTGCACAAATTATACCTTCCACTAAAAATAACTCTGCCATGAACTATTACATAATTGTAGCAGCCAGCCAGCAAAAAAGGCAAAAAAAACATCGAAAATTCCTCTCTTCTCCTTCTTCTAACTTGTCAACTCACAGTAACTCTCGTTCAACTAATATCAACAAACCAGTAGAATTTCTATTGCCCAAAACTCTAGTATCTGTCCGACTACTATTGTTGTACTCAAAGCATTTTATTTATTCAACTATTTATTATTTATTTCATCCTTTGGATCAGCCCTGGACTTCTATAAAACTTACAGATCATGAAGCTCTCATTCTCAATCTCTTTGCTGGCCTGCTTATACGCTGTTAACGGCCAGGCTGCTCAAGGCCAACCTGCTCAAGGCCAGGGAAATATTGGAGCTGTAGGTGGTATGGGAAGTGGAACTTCTAACGGAGTCACTGCAAATTCAAATCTAGAAGGCCACGAATTTGGTGATTTAGAAGGCTTATCTGCTAATAACCAACTAGAAGGTACCTGGAGCTCTAAATCTAATGCTGTATTCACAGGCCCAGTATGTCTCTCTTGTTAGCACCCGTGGTATTAATTACTAACTTGTCTCACTTTATAGGATTTCTATGACCCAGTAAATGAACTTTTGATTGAACCAGCTCTCCCTGGTATCTCCTATAGTTTCACCTCAGACGGTTTCTGGGAACAAGCTCTTTATCGTGTCTCAGGTAACCCAAAAAACCCACGATGTCCGACCGCTGTTCTGGTTTACCAACATGGCACTTACGAAATTCTCTCCAACAATTCCTTAATCATGACCCCTTTCGAAATTGACGGTCGTCAACTTGTATCTGACCCTTGCAAAAGCTCTCAATCCGCATACCAAAGATTTAATGGTACTGTTGTGATGCAAAAGTGGGAAGCTTATGTCGATCCCTATCATGGCAAATATAGACTGGATCTGTATCAATTTGATGGTTCAAGACTTCCTCCTTTATATTTGGCTTATAAACCTCCAGTCATGTTGCCAACTATGACTATGAACCCAACTTCTGAAGCTACTGGTGGTTCCCCTACTAATTCTGCTGCTGCCCAAGCTGCTACTCCTTCATCAGCATCAAGTCTGAGAAGAAAGATTAGAAGATCTTTAGAAAACAGATCGAAAACACCTGCTATCAAAAGACAGTCTTTCGATCCTGAAAAGCTTTGGTGGGTAGGACTTAGTTTGGTTGGCGTCGGAGCCACTGGATGGCTTGTGTTGTAATCATCTCCAATTTTGAACTTGTTCAGCTATATTGTATGTTTGCCTTTGTTCAGCGTTGATTTTAAAAAAACATTTTAAATTCTTTGAAGGCATACCTTTTTTTGTGATTTATAGTTTTAATCTTCATTACTCAATACATTTAACTACAGACACTATTCTCCCATTTTCTGGAGATCATGTTTATCACGAAGTGCTTCGAGATCATGTTTATCAAAAATTGTAGTGATTAAATCTCTTTACAAGAATTGTAGAGTTCATTTGTTTTATCAAAATCATATTTTCAAAGTACTCTTTGTTGCTTAATTTTTAGGTCACGATATGAAGGCGGTGTTAAATCTTGTAAAGTTAAAAATAAAGTGAAATTTTATAAATGAAAAGATATTTTGATACTAATAATTACTGATATTTAAATGACTGTAATATTCAAATAAACCAACTATGCAGCTAGAAAAATGTGAATTTGCTCAGAAACGTAACTTTAGCTTGACTTTAGGCTTTGGTGCAGATTCACTATCCTTATTTTCACTCATTCCTGAATTGTCTCCAGTACCAGTTCCTGTGCTTTTATTGTCAACGTGAACGGCTGTTTCTCCATTACTAGTTACTCCCGCGTCAGATTTCTTCTTTCTATTTCCAGACTTTGGACTTGAATTAGTTGTAGATAGTTTCTTTATTCCTCCTGTAGACAATTTGATCTTTGGAGTACCACCAGGTTTGGTAACTATAGATATCTTTGTTGATTTCTGAGACTGTGATGTAGTTGGGGTCGTAGTTGGTACAACTGGTGGCTTATTAAAAGGAGACTCTCGCTTAACAACAATGTTAAATCTTTGAGTTCGCCTAGCTTGTAATCGCCATAATTTTGGTGTTTTTAAAGTCACTAAATATGAATCTTTAGTATAGGAAACAGCAGAGCATAGTTGCAACAGTCTAGCCCTCTCTGAAATAGAAACTCGATTGTTTTGGACTGCTGTCCAGATTTCCCGCTTGAGCGTGGGCGATTGATCAATCTGCTTCTTTAATAGAGTCAACGCACCCTCCATGGTAGTTCGAGCTTGCAAGTCTTGACGGTAATCTTTAGTGACAGTTGAATCTTCGACAACCAAAAACGAATTGAAGTTATTTTTTTCCCGTTTTCTTCTTGGTTTGTAGTCTCCTCTCAAAGCAAGTCGTCCAATAGTATTGTGAAGAGCGTTGACTAAACCAGCTTTTACAAATTCAAAATTATCAAAAATCATGGTCGAAAATAAATATTGAATCACAGCCTTATTATAAATTCCACCCAAATTCAACAGAGATTGAAATGCGCTTATTCTCACCTCACTGTAGTTACCGGGTTTCGTGTATTGAATTAGTTCATCAAATTTGACTGGTAAATATCCTCTGACCCATAGTCTCTCCTTTTGTTGGATAGCTGTAGAAGTAATCATATTGTGCACAGAGGGCAACCACCCATCCATTCTCAAACATCGTTCAATTTCATCAGTAGCTTTAGTAATGAAAGTATCTGTTTCATAATCTCCTTCTTCAAGCGACGGCTCAAAGTTGTTGTTACTTAATGAGTTCACAATTGCCGTAATTAATGTGCAAACATAAAATGAATCAGAAAATGGGTTGCTCGAATTGTCATTGTATCGTAATAAATCTAGTAGAAAATTGCAAACTTCAACAGGGCATTTTCCATAACTGTCTCTGATTTGTGATAATGACATTGGAATGGCTTTTTGAATGAAATAAGTTGGAAAATCAGAAAAATCGTTTGCTGCTGGAATACTAGAATTATCGAAACAAAACATGACTTGGAATGCTTTAATCAAATGAGATTTTCCAATGAAATTCAAATCTTCTAAACCACACTTAGCCAATTGATGTGCTGCTTCCACTCTGATACCATAGTAGTATCGTTTATCCATTAGCGTTTTGACCAATATTGAAGAGTACAATCTAGAAGGTTTGAGAGATCCAAAATATCTAACAGCGTCATACTGAGCCACCACATCTCTATCTTGTTGCAATTGTGATGCAAACATGTAATCAGGTTGATTAATATATAATATGCAAATCCATTCAAAATCAGTATCAACTCTAATCCATTCGAAAGCCTCATTCATCATTCGTTCTTCCTCTTCTTTGGTCCAATCTTCTAATTTCCATTCTTCCATCTGCTGATCAGATTGTAAAACGTTGCCTAAACAGTGAAGTAAAATGCCATCTAAATCGGCATCATCTCCTGTATCAATGTTTAAAACATCAACGTGCTCTTTTGGTTTCTTATTTCGCTTTAGACGTTTGTACTTTGTATTGTATTGAATGTCCAGCTTAGTAAAACCATCTTTCAGATCGACAACATGTTCGTATGGCGTTCCATCCGCTTCGTGAATTCTGATTGTCATTGGACCCTAAAATAAAAGTCAGTAGTGAGATAAAGATTGTTTGTTTGCAAAAAATACTCACAGTGAATATTGGCTGAACTACATAATCTGAAGATTGCCCCAGATTGTGTTGAGAGTTTCGTACGAAATCTTCATCTGACGAAGGTCTCGCAGCAATCTCTGCAGTTTGAACTTGTCTAATTCCCATTTCAATGAACATTCGCTTTTTATTGAATCTTTGAGTGACTCTAAAAATTGGATAGCCTGAGCTATAAACCCACTGATTGAAAAAAACCTCAAGTTTATTGTGTCCCACTCTTTCACAAACTTTGATAAAATGTGCAGTACTCAAGCAAGAATTCATTAGGTCTCCAGACATGCCTTGAAGTAAGATTTTGGGGATGGCTCTAGACAGACCTAATGATTTATCTGTTTTTGTCATTCTCCGATCTAAAATAAATAATACAGTTGGTGCTTTAAGTTTCAAAAACTCAAGATCATGATCTGTCAATGGAAAAATCAGTTTTGGAGAAGCTAACGGAGGCATTCCGATGTCTTTACTGCATACTTCTTCTGACAATTTTTTGATTGAAAATCGATATTCATTGTTTCCAATCAATTTTCTTAAAAAACACAAGGACATGAATCCAGATATACCAAAAATGAGCCATAAATCTTCCCATTTCTTTGGAAGAATTGAAATACCCACCCACTGGGTGGCGATAGCAACTGAGAATGATCTAGGCACAGAGAAGATAGGTTCAATGACATTTGGTGGATACAAGAGTTTATCATCACAAATGCATAATCCGACGGAGTTTGAAAATTGAGCTACAGCGTCACTAACAAATACTATTGAAAAAGAGGGAAATGGAAATGACCCAAATTCTTTGCAATAATAATCCATGACTTTATTGACAAAAATGCAAGTATTCTGTACTTCTACAGAGCGATCCGAAAACCCGTAAACTTGCACAGGAATGGCTGTATCATCTTCAATATCGTCTATGTCCTTTTCTTCTTCTTCTTTGAAATCGGGCAAAGGTATATGGATAAAAGGTCCAACGGCAAACCCGACATTTTGCGCACCAGTCGGACTCATGATTTCAAAAGAAACAATCTTTTTTGTTTGATCGTGAGGATGAGCAATTTCAGTAGGTTGTATCTCAGAACTCACAACAATCAAATCTTGTTCCTGAACCATTTCTTCATCTTCATCATTTTGAGCAGTGTCAACATGACCTCCATTTATCTGGGATATCGAACGGGGAATTGAAATTTCAAACTGCCATGTACATAAATCCCACATTCCATCAATGCAAGGAACCCAGCACGAAGTTGCAATTCCAATTGGAGTGTTGGTTGTATATGCATGCCAGTAGTTCTTTTTAATATTGGAATTTTTTCCTCCAACAAAGTTAAAACCAGTTGTAGGCTCTGTCAACGAGAATAAGACCCTTACTGTTATATTTTGCTTATCTTGACATGATTTCGGTATATCAACTACGAGTTCTCCAGGTGGCGGCGCTGTTGATAATAACGGCTGCATTTTCTGTTTGTATAAGTGATGCTGGGTGATATCTGAGCTTCGTGGTAGTTCAATATCTGTTGCAGAGTCTTCAATATAATGAGATGCTTTGAGTGAGTCGACTCTAACTTCTGTAATCATACAATGACGCGTATTTATTCGTACCGTCTTTGCTGGTTGACTTAGAGCCAATGTCAATTCTGTGTAGCCATATAAAGCGCGATGATAAAGATCAATGTCGACTGATATTCGTTGATGCAATACGGTATACTGTTTTGGTTCATTTTGAGCATCTGTCATTGTGTATATCCAGTTTTAAACACTGTAGAATCCAATTTATGTAAAGTTTTTCACTGTTTAAACAGCATCGCTGGAAAATATGAATGTGTTTGTAAAAAAAATGGGTAAGGGTAATTACGGTTTGATTAATCTTTATTTACAAATTAGAAAGCCTCGCATCTCCGGTTTCTTATATTCATAGTGTACCATGATATTAATATCTAGATACATTTGGCTTTTACTATTTATATTGCTTTTGTTTACAAAGGTTGGATTTTGCAATGAAGACGGTCAATTGGAACAAATAGCCAGCGAAGATGAGAGTGAAATCAGCTTGACTACTGTTTCACAGTCTAGTGTAGAGTACAATTCTAGGGAAACTGAGATGGTTGAAACAAACCAGGCATATAAAACAGCGGTTGGCGATGGAAGTCAAGGAATTGCATCTTTGTTGAATAAAGAGCAGGAAGGTATTGGTGATGAGAGTATTGGAGATGGGGGTATTATAGATGAGGGTATTAAAGATGGGGGTATTAAAGATGAGAGTAATGGAGATGAGTATATTGGAGATGGGGATATTGGAGATGGGAGTATTAAAGATGGGAGTATTAAAGATGAGAGTATTGAGAATGGTAGTATTGAAGATCGAAGTATTGAAGATCGAAGCATTGAAGATCGAAGTATTGAAGAAGAAGAAGATGATCAAGATGATCAAGATGAAGATGAAGAGGAAGAAGAAGATGATGATGAAAATGAAGAGGAAGAAAATGAAAATGACAAGAATGACAGCGAGCGTATGCTTTCTTTTGAAGAGTGGAGGAAAATCAAATTGGCTCAAGCTGGTCAAGAAGTATATCTAGGACGTCAACCTGTTCAAAGAGATGCTTCAGAACAAGTTGCTTCATCCAGTTTTAACAAAATTATTGGAGATGAATTGGAAATTGAACAAGACCTCTTTTCATCTCCTTCAGAAAGTGGTATAACATATCAACAAGTCAAACCTTCGAATAATCCAAAAACTGAAACTCAAATTGATACAAACATACACACTCCTCTACACCCATCTGCATCAGACTCAAACAGCAAATCGTACAAAGATAGATTCAATTATGCTTCTTTCGATTGTGCTTCAACTATAGTCAAAACAAATAAAGAAGCTAAAGGAGCACACAATATTTTGATTGAGAATAAAGACTCATACATGCTCAACAAATGCAATGCGCCAAACAAATTCGTCATTATTGAATTATGTCAAGATATTTTGGTTGATACTGTTGTAATAGGCACATTTGAATTTTTCTCTTCCATGTTTAAAAACATTAGAATATCAGTGTCTGACCGATATCCTCAAAATGAATGGAAAGTTCTTGGAGATTTTCAAGGTAAAAGTATTAGAGATCTCCAAAATTTCCATATTAAAAATCCTTTTATTTGGGCAAGATATTTGAAAATTGAATTCTTGTCTCATTGGGGTCAGGAATTTTATTGTCCTGTATCACTTGTTAGAGTTCATGGGACAACCATGATGGAAGAATATAAAAGTCATGGAGTAAGCAAGGTAGAAACTACGACTACAATCCGAGCAAACGATAGTATAGTCGATTCCGGTAAAAATGATAAACCTGGACAAGATGTGAATTCTCTACCTTTAGAGCTCAAGTCTAACAATAATGATACATCTATTAATAATCACAATGCAAGTTCGTATGCTATTGATTCTGATGCTGAATCTAGCAGCACTGATACGGACGAAATTGATGAGAATGAAGACGGAGACAAACTTAATGAGTGTTCTCGACAAGAAGGTGATTGTACAGCATCGTCCAGCTCCATGGAGTGCAGTGAATCTAGCATCATTGAAAACTTTTCAAATGGAATATTTTTCAATTCAAAGCCAGATTTTTGTAAACCTGTAGACAATCAGTCTAACAGTAACAGTAACAAGAAAAAGAAAACTTCGGCTATAGTACCTTCACCCCCACAACCACCACATCATTTTTCTACGCAAGAGCCCACAACACAAGAATCAATTTACCAGACTATTATGAAGCGTATTTCTCTATTAGAATCAAACGCAACTCTTTCAATGCAATATATTGAATCCCAAACTCAAACTCTTTTAGAAAGATTATTAAGAGTTGACCGCAAATATGAAGCCAAGATTGAAAATTATCTGAGAGAGATAGATACTAGTATTAGAAATCAGTATCAGGGCTTGAAAGATCAAAGAATTAAAATCTGGGATTTAGTAGAGACGGCACTCCATTCTCAAGAGGAACGCTCTTCATATGAGCTTGATAAATTGGAACAGAGGCTTAAAGATGAGCTGAGTTACCAGAAAAAAATTGGAATTGTCCAAGCTCTAATTCTTATAGTTATACTTGGGTTTGTTATCACTACAAGAGGTGCCTCCGTTGATTCATCAATGATACCTGTAAACCGAAGGTTCAAAAAGAAACATGGAAGAAACACATCTACTTGGGATGATCCTAATCTCATATCTAGCAATGCAACTAGTAACAAAGTTTTTTCACCTACATCAGAGATATCTCGGTCTATATCTCCACCACGACTCTATCATGTCAGGTCATTACCATCACTTCGCCCAAAGCATTTGGAGGAAGATGAGTTTGAATCTTTTTTTGGATATCCACACACTATTGATCAAAAATTACTTCGAAATTCAAATGTGCCATATTCTCCAGAATTTTCTCTTTCAAATTTCGACGATGAGAAAAACAATCTTGAAGGAACTGCTGTTGAAGGTTCTGAAAGAACTCCCGACTTCTTTTTGAGGAAAAGAACAGGATATAAGAGGGAAAGGAATACTTATGAATCATTGCCTAGTCCTGAAGCTACTCCGAGGAATGATTGAACATAATTACATGTCACTTTTTATATAATAATATCATGCATTTGTAAATCTTCATTGGTTTCCTTTTTTCAGTAAATTACAAAATGTAGTTTTTGTGATTTACCAAATTCGGCTGTTGGTGCGCAATTCTGAAAAAAGACTGTTACATCAAATATGTGATGTTTTGAGACTAGACAAGTTAAGAAGTATGAGAATGAAATATTTTTTTAATTTTTCACTTCTTCAATCTACATTTTTCCATGACAAAAGAATTTTAAAGTTCAGAATCAAGATGGTGAGGATTTTATTAAGGATTTTGATGAGATACTAATTCAAGTGTAGGCACCTAAAGGCAAGTCACAAGAAGAGAAAGAGCAGGCACTCTTGAATTTTTTCTACAATACTGGAGAATTCTACAACATTAAAGAATTGGAATCTACGGGAGCCAAAAAGACTAGCATCAGTTCTATGCAGATCAAAGCAATTCTTAAAAGTTTAACAGACAACTCTTTGGTTAAGGTTGAAAAGATTGGAGCAGGAAACTATTATTGGGCATTTAAGAGTGATGGACAAGCAGGACTAGAAAGAAGAATGGAAGGAATGAAAGAAAAGATTCAAGAACTAGAAAATGAAATTGAAGAAAATGAGATACGAATTGAGAAAGAA
Organism: Geotrichum albidum; assembly: GCA_003707475.1. NCBI lineage: Eukaryota > Fungi > Ascomycota > Dipodascomycetes > Dipodascales > Dipodascaceae > Geotrichum > Geotrichum albidum. Next base: position 107,391 of record PPJE01000038.1, read on the forward strand.
AAATTAGAAAGAGAAAACATGGTAAGAATATTTGTAAATTATGGAGTGAATTGATAACTAATAGCCAATACAGCTTTCGAGGGAAGATGATTTGATTCATTATGAATCATTAAAAGTTAAATTAGAAAACCTGCAAGCACGACTTCATCTTAATGAGCAGTCGAATCCACGGATGGTACAAGACTTGATTGCAGCAGAAGCTAATCTAGTGAAAGGAATAAATCAGCACACAGATAATTTATATTCAATGATTGAATATATATGCAAGTTAAGTTTTGGAGATCCCATTCAAGTGCGAAAAGAGTTAGGTGCTACAGAAAAAGACATGGAGTATATTGAATAAAATCTTTGGTTTAAATTTTTTTGTTTGAGAGGTATATAATCTTTTGTAAGATATATAATCTTGATTTTCTATATTTATGAAATCTTGATTTTATAAGGTATACTAATTTAATCTTGGTTTTATAAGGTATACTGATTAAATCTTTGGTTTATGAAAAGGACGAGTTTTTTCTTTTTGAATAAAATTTTACATAATATATCCAAGATAGATAATGTGTTTAAATGTTTCTCACAACTGTTTGAGTTGAGTTTATAAAATTGTAGACTCTTTTTGAGTGCAATGTTTATTTGAACATAATATACACGAGAAAAGCAAGTGTAGGCAGTCAAATTATCACTTGCATTAGCACTGGACAATGCTTTTAAGATTTGAAAACCATCAGGACAGATTTGGTGAGTATATCTTTTGAATAGGTATTAGAGAAAAAAGTTTAAATTTTTGAGTAAAAGGAATGATAAGCAAAACAGGCACAATGAATACGAATTTTCAAGAAACAGATGAGTCGAGTGTGTTAACTTAAATGTTTTACCAAAAATGATAAAGAATGGGGAGATTTTTTAAAGGTAGATTGTAAAATTTAGCATTAACCCACTCAACTCTGAATCTACATGAATATGAAATATTTAATTTTGTTTATGTGATTCATGTTGAATAAAAATCTTGAGGTAATAATTGTTTGAGGAAATCCGAGGTAATAAATTTTTGAAAAAAACCGAGATAATAAATTGTTCAGCAAACAAACCGAGATAGCTAGTAAGAATTATCAATTCTTGGATGCTTTTCTTACGGTATGTTGAAATATTAGACTGATAACACGAGCTTCATAGCGTAAAAATAATGAAAACTAAGAACTGAAAATCAATAATCCTAATCATTTAAACTCAATTTAACTATCAACAGTGAGATATATATGAAAAAATGAAAAATGGAAAAAATTACAGAGTAGAAAAACTGATGAAAGTAAAAAACTCATGAGAGTAGAAATATTATAAAAGTAGAAATATCATGAAAGTAGAAAAACTATGAAAGTAGAAAAACCATGAAAGTAGAAAAAAATAAAAAACAAAAAAACAATCATAAAATAAAGATTTTAAAACAAAAGAATTACTCTATAAATTCATTGAAACAAAAATCACATAATTTAAAAATCACATTTATAACCAATCATCTCACATTTTCATTCATTTCACAATCATCTCATTACACAAACCATTGGACTTTACAAACTTGCCGTATCAACACAACATCTATATCAATAAACCATTATTGTGCTCTCTAAAAACTTTGAAATTCCAATCACCAAAGAACGTGCTGTTTTACCATGGAAAAATCCATTTATTATTATTATTTAATAAGTATTTGAAAGAATTCAATGATATAAGAAGAAAAAAAAGTAGCTTGCTCAACATTAATACATCCTCAATGGAGTCTTTTTAATCAATTTCACATACACTGACCCTACCATTAGTAAAGTGCAAAAATTCATCAGCCGTTAAATGATGATAACTGTTCAAATTAGCAGTACCAGTCCTGATAGGGTTCCCTTTCAAATGCCATGCAATGACTCTCAAGTCTCTAAAATTCATTCAATAGCACGAACGAGTCCCCAGGCAGCTCCAGCAGCAACACCTCCAGTAAGAAGCATTTGTAATCCATTAACAAATACTTTTTGTTTGGAACAATCGTGGCCCAAGGAAACAAGGGTTTTCACAACACCAAAGATAAATAATGTAATTGCCATGACAATAGCAGAAATAACTAAACCAACTTCAACACTGGAAGTGAAAAAGTAGGGCACTAAAGGAACGAAACCGCCCAAAAAGTATGAAACACCAATTGTCATTGCAGAAGTAAACTGTCGGCCATCAGCGGGCTCTTCTAAACCTTTGCCAAATCTAATGACAAAGTCAACCATATCACTTGGGGATTTTTCCATATCTGAAATAAATGATTTAATCGTATCTGGAGACAGATTAAAGTCATTTAGGATTTCTTCAACTTCGCTAGAGCTTTGTTCAGAAGAATTTTTAAACAGCAATCGCTCCTTTTCAACTTGATTATCATAGTATTCAGACTCAGACTTTGCAGCCAAGTAACCACCCAATCCCATGGAGATAGCGCCCGAGACGAGTTCCGCCAAACCACCAGTAATAACTAGTTTGGAGTTACCGAGACTACTGAGACCGGCAGTGAGTGCAAAGGGCACTGTAAGCCCGTCAGACAGTCCGATAATAATATCTGACATGACACGGGGGTTAACTAATGATCGCGATGAGGAAGAAGAAGTCGCAGTTGAAGAATTCGAAGAGTTGATTGATCTAGAATCGATGCGATCTTGACCATCTTTATTTACTACTGTTTCGTAAGAGCTGAACGTTGGTAGCAAAGCTCTTGTTTCGTCGTCTTTGCTTTTAGACCCTATTAAGGAGTTTTTGATAGTAACAAGGACCATTATAAAAGATTATTATGTGTTGGTGATTAAAAAATATGACAGCTGTCAAGAATAAATATGAGAAAAATAGTAAGAGTTTAAAGAGAAAAGGAGCAGATTCCTCATATATATAAACAAATCTAGGCAAAAGATTAATTTCAAAAAAAAATTAAAAAAGAAAAAAAATTAAAAAGAAAAAAAATCAAAAAAATCAAAAAAATCAAAAAAAGAAAAATCAAAAAAATTAACAAATCCATAAAAAAATCAATATAACAAATTAATAAATATAATGAGAAAAAATGAGAAAAAAAAGAAAACTCTCGATCCCACGACATTTCAATTGAATACCCAAAAAAAAAAGAAAATGTGTGACATTGGAATTGATTCTATTACATCTTAAATGAAGATGTAGACATTTTGTTCGTCGCGTTTGTATTAATCCAACTGCCACATTGCCCAAGTAAGTGGCAATCACTATCACCCCGTTGTTTGTGTCCCGGAATGTTGACACGATCCGTTTCTCGTTCCGCTCATGTATCGAGACAAGAGTTTCAAATGACGAACACAAATTTTCCAGCCGCACACAAACACAATTTCATTCCGGCAGCAAGCTAGACAAATCTTACAAATAGAAATTATATGATTGGCCTAAATTGTAAATTTAGAAATACATTAACTCTCATTGGCTGAGCTTATTCTGACGCTTATTCTATAATTTAAATTCAATTTTTGCGTTTGTTTGATCCGCAGAAACAAACTCTGTTTGCCCTATCTCCAACCTCCCATTTTTGTCCATGCAAATGCATTTGAACGTTCTAGACCTTTTTCGGACCATGTTACACTGGGCCTGTCTTGAAGCGTCCTTCTCTGTTTCCACAGAAACTTCCGGGATTCGCATTGTTTTCACGTGACTTGCTATTTCTCTACTGTGGTCCCGAGAGGGTGACTGACAATTGTTCCAGTTGCTAGCACGCCTAGCCCTGCAAGTTGGAGTAGCTTTCCCCTCCAAAACGTGGCTTTGCATCAGCTGGGTATGCGTATCGTCACCACGCGTTAAACTGTTAGGGCATACTTGAAAATCGTTTATGATCTCCCCACGTCTTTTGTTGACTTCGGCTCTTAGAAAATAGAGTAAAAATAAACTATTCAGGCTAAAGTCTTAAACCCACTTTGCTGACATTTTTGTCTTCTTTTATTGGTTCAATCTCGTTTAAGATTGTGGTTGACATGGATCATGTAGAACCAAATACTTGGCTGCAGTGCATATTTTCTTTGTTGCAGCACCCGTTCAGCTGTCAATTGGTGCCAAGTCAGATTTTCGTGGCTTGTCAAGAGACGGCACCCGGGACACTGATAATATTTTTCGTGATTCAGGCGGGATCCGAGATTGCAGCCGTTTTCACCGTTGCAGGAGCGTTTTGTCAATTGACTTTGTAACCAGCTTCGGTAATTAATTTGTAACAATTTTTCTGAATAGAGGGATTTTGATACGTAAAGGCACCGGGTTCAGAGCATGGGAGTACGTATGTCTTTATCCTCGATCTTTTCTAGATCTCTCTTGATTAGTCATTGGAATTTTAGGTGCGTTAGCCGTTTTTTGTTTTGATGTCTACCAATTTCCGTTTTCACAAGTTTTGTATTTTGCAGCAAAAGAAACTTTTGAAGAAGACAGTTGAGTTAGGGTTTCTAGGTAGTTCCGTGTAAGCACAAGTTTAAAAATGGTTTTCATATTAAAGTACAAACCTCCGTACTTGGTTGGGATTTCACCTTCATTATGGTCTTGTAAATATTTTTTTTGAAATGATTGGCTCTTTAGCAGAACTCTTGCTTGCTAATTAACATCGCTCGCTTGGCTATTTATTATTAAATTCTCCCACAAATTTTCTATTCTTGCTGGTCATTATTTCTAGTATTAATATACAGATATTTTTAATTACACTGTTACAAAACAGGGTGCTAAATCTTGATCTAAATATTATTAACTTGAACTTGATCTAAATATTATCAATTTGAATGTCGTTTTTTAAATCCCAAATTTCAATTATGAATATTTTCTAAAACCGTTTGCGCACCCGATATACACTGCTACTATTAGTTCTTTCTACTTGATTTAGTTTTCGTATCGTCACCCAACATCACCTAAAGCCCATTCTATCTTTGAAACGGTAGGAACCTTCATTTCAAGTGCAATTTCAACCAATTCTGTTATTTTTCATGGCAAAATACCTCCTTCTTTTTCAAGCACACGGCGGAAAACGGAGAAACAAAAAAAAACTCGTTTCCATCATGATATTCATACTCAACTAGATTCTAATGTTAAGTATCTCGAGTTTTCAACTGTGAGACATGATGGTTGGATTTATAGATTGGAAGTTTTACCCCCACCAAATACTAATTTCATGGTACAAAATCTAGTACAGAGCTAGTTAGGTAATCAAAATCACAAACTCTTACAAAAATGTAAGTGCCTTGATGCTTTCTCGGAAATTTTTGAAAAAAATTTATTTCGACAAACCCGCTTGACAATATATTTTAAAATCGTGCAAAAAATTAATGAATATTTTTTTAATGATTAGTTACTGTTTGAATATATATTTCAATGAATTCTATGTAAATCTTCATTTAATACAATAACTGAAAACACATCTATTAACCAATCAGCCTACATAAAATTAAATTATTCAACTTTTTCCTTTCGCTAGTTTGGAAGGCAGTTCAATTAAAATTTACTTAGAGTTTTAATAGCCATGATGGCTGTTGAGAATAAAGCACACCTCCTCTCATTGTTGCCAACAAAAAAATACGTTTACAACCTCTTGACTTTTGTCAATCTGTCTTGTTATTCTAACAATTTACTTTAAATGATGGAAAAAGTGTCAGGGTTTCCTAATTCTGATTCTATAACAAGGATGAACAGAAGGTTCATATTTGAAGCCTCTACATTTGAAGAAAGGAAGATTGGAACTCAAAATTTTTGGCACAATCAAATAGTAAATTATTCCAGCAAGATGAAAAGTTTGAAGACCTTCTTGTTGAAATAACAGCAAGAAATAGATTAAAGCAATACCCAACTATTCACTCTCATCAAGGTTTTAGTAAAAAGGGTAAAAACAGGTAGCAATGGCTTTGTGTTACGAAAACCGTAATCTTATGTTACTTGGTGGAGAATTTTCTTTAACTAAAGCGTGATAGCGCAAAAGCAATATGAAGTGTCTTGAATATAATCTCGAACTACCATGTAGTCTTTCTGAGAAAGACATACCAAACATCACTGAAAAAGTTTTTCCATAAAAAAAGAGGGTTGATATTTTGCTTTTAAATGGTTCCTGTATAAAAAAGTTCATCTACTCTTAACGCCAGCTCTCACGTACATTTTATCATCACCTTCAAACATGTTAAAAGTGCCCAACAACACAATCATCTAGTGTCATCGGTGGAGATACTGCATTGTTAACAGCTTACTCTACTCAAGTTGCTTCATACGATCTATGCTCTCAATATTTTTAAGATTCTAATCTTACTTCAATGGTTCTGCTCTCAATCTCGCTTAAAATTATCTTAGCATTCACTATATGTTGCATGTGTGCTATTTTACTTCCTCAAACAAACATCTCCATATTTACCAAGATAGTTTTGAACATAGCTTTCAGTCCAGTAAGAGTGTGCCTCACCATGATCGCTTGCTAGATTGTGTGCCAATTCGTGCGCCATGACTGTAAACCAGTATTCGTATGGACCCACCTTGTCATTTCTCATTTCAAAATAAGCCAGGTTGAAAAATAAGGCCCCAGAGCAATTAAATGCAATCACCCGTGTTTTTGTATCATAAAAAATGTGAATTGATTCCCAAGAAATACCATATACCTCTATCGCAAGAATAAAAAGAACTTTCTTAAAATTTTCACAAGAGATTAGTGATTGTTCTGTGAAGGTAATATTTTCTCCAATATAGATTGAAGGCCCACCATCAAGACGAGTAAAAAGGATAAGTTGCTTTGCAAGGTTTTGATCACAACCTACGCTTGAAGGAGGAGCAGATGCAGGAACAGTTGGTCGGGCTGGTGCTGAAACCAAACTATCTTGAAACGGCCGAGTTCCTTGAATTCCAGATTTTAATACCGAAGAATCATCTGAGGATTTGACATTATTGGGTAAATTGTATGATGTGTTTTCAAAATTTGCTTGATTGTTATTCTGAAAAGATGAAGAAGAATATGGTTTAAAGAACTTGTTGAAAAATGTCTTCTGTTTCTGAGTATTTGGAAGCATAGAGGTAATTGGGGGTCTGGAGCCAAGAAAACCCGAAGATTTCTGAATATTGTCTGGTTTCTGAGACTGTCCTAAAGGTTGCTGAGGGTGCTTCCCATTATTTATTTCAGAAGATTGCTGAAGATGTTTTCCATTATTTGTTTCAGAAGATTGCAGAAGTTGCTTCCCATTATTTGTTCCAGGAGATCTCAAATTATCAGTATAGGGAGGAGGATCAGACGATGCTTTTAGTTGTCTTTGTCTCTCTCTGTCAACTTCGTCAGCCTGCTGTTTCCTTATAAGCTCTTGAGTTGCTTTTTTCTGCTTTCTTAACTCTTCTCCTTTAGTCTTGTCTGCTTCTTCTTGTTCTCTCTCCATTTTTCGCAAAATTCTGTTAACATTGTATCCCTTTCTCTGCAACTTTTTCAAATTGGAAGTCAAAAGAGTCTCTAGCACAATACTAGAATCTGGACTTGGTTGTTTTAATAACAGCCCGATAACAGATTGACTGATGTCAAACCAATCAAGAATATGAGGAACAATGAATAAAATTAAATTATTCAATTTGCGGCCATAACTATCAGTTCTACTTAAACATGCCGAAATATTCTCTTTTGCAGGTGCCGAAGTATTCCAGTAAGATATTTTGAGCCTTCGTTCTATAACAATACTTGAAACAGACCTTACTTCCAAGTTTTCCAAATTGTTCAATGCTTTGGGTAAGGCTTGATCTCGAGTACTCTCTAAATAAACAAATGACCGCTCTAAGAGTTTTTTCTTTATTTCTTCACTGGTTTGTTGGTTAGCCTGCATTGGCCCGATAGTCTGGGTTTCATCAACACTTGATCTTAAGCTTTTACATCCTAGAGTCTACAAATTTTTTGTTAGAAACAGCTGCAAGTTATGAGATGATAATCATAGTTACCTTGTAAAACATCTCTAACTGGTCATCTGGTGGAGGTGTCAAAATGTCGTACTTAAAAATATTGAAATAAACAACATGATCACTCAAGATGATTTCATCAACAGTCGCCAATTTGTAACTTCCTTTTTCAGGTTGTCCATCATCAATTGCTATCTGATCGTTTTTTTCATATTTAACCCCTAGTAAGAACTTTGATTGTCTCATTCTGGCAACTAATCTGTAGTCTCCAGAAACAACTGACCATTCACTGGCGATTTTTTTAAGCAACTCTGTGTACTTCTTGCCGGACGCAGCTAGATTGTACATGCTTTCTGGCTCGTCTACTAAAATTCGAGCAATTTCTCTAGTACTTGGTTCATTTCTCACTCCAACCATCATCAAAAAAGGTTTTGCACTTTCTGAAAAATCCACAAAGTCAAAAAAATCATTGTAAAACGATTTGTCTTCTGTCCATTTTTCGCTATTTGCAAAAAATACTTGTGAAGGTAATAAGTGAACAATTAAATGATTTCCTGGAGTATTTGACCTCTTTTTGATTGGAATAAATTTACTTTCTTTCAATCTGTTCTTGTCTGCAGTTAGAAAAGGATCAGAGAGTCTGGAAAAAAATGCGAATTTTTCGTTTGCTTCATCCAAGGACACTGGAGGTGACTTCACCAATAAGTCAACCAACAATGAAACACTAGGAAATGTTTTAATATTGAATTTGTACCCTTCTCTGAAAAATTCCTCGATAACAACAGGGAGTCCAAAAATATGAAGCTGTTTGTTCAAGTAGCACTCACTTGGGGAGAGCTTGATTGGCAAGCCTCTTTGAGTACATGGGATACATTTGGATTTTGTTTTCGCGGTAGCAGCAGAATTATATTTGTTGCGCTCGAAATTTTTAAGATAATACTGCAAAGCAGCTTCAGCTTTTTGATTCTGTTTATTTTGACCATAAAGTGGATCATGAGCAGAATCCAAAATTGTATCAAGAGCAGGATGGTGAATCAACCCAATTTTATAAATGAATTTGGCTTCAGGAGTTTGATCGTTCCAAAAGTCCCATTTCAAGCAAGAATATCCTAGTTTAGTGAGATCTGGATCAGGAGCATATAATTCTGACGCTTTGTGAAAATTTCCATCAGTCCCTTCAAGAAACGAACTAATTTTAAGAGTAGCCCAATCGCTTGTTTTCAACGTGCCTTGAACCCCAATCAAGTATTTTACAACATCCACTGTAGACCATTTAACGTTTTGATCTGATCCAGTAATTCTATTCAGAACAAAAGCTACATCAACAGATTCTCTCACCCCTAACTCTACCAAAAATTCTTTGTAAGCCACTAAACCAGCAGTCTTAACAGGTAAGTTTGGAAAGAGTTGAATCGGTTCAAGGTAGGCTTCAGTTGGAAGCTTCATACCTTTTTGGGTAGGAATGCATTCCGTATGTTCAAGTAATTTTTTAACTTGCCTCTGTTCTGTGCCATTGAATGACATCCAATACCTACTCAATCTTCCCAATACATTTTCAGCAAATTCAGGCGTAACAAACATGTTTTGTTCAATAGGTATGTCTCCCTTAGATGTAATTGCATAACGTAACCAAGATATCATATCAAGGGCCTTCCAGCCGATTGTTTCCAAATCACCACTGTTTTTGATTTTAGTGAGTGAATGTGGCAAACAATTAGGTGGTATTGGATACCCTTCTGGGACGTCATATATGTTTTGGTACATGGTGATATTTCCTAAAACACATAAATTCTCTGAGCCATCGGATTTGGTTCCATTAATGACAATGGCTGATTGTAGTATAATTTTCAGCTCTTGCTCTGATAATTCACCATTTCTCAAATTCTTCACGCACCAGGAAATGACTTTCGAAAATCTTTCTGTTGACAAAGTGCATTTTTGCAATTCCTTTGCCACATCAGTTGGAGATATTTTTCTTAAGTACCCAAGACCCACGGCTCTTTTTAAAAATGGATCTGCTTTATCAATCACAATTTGAGGAATGATTGCCAATTCTTCAATGAAATCAGCATCGTTGGCAAGTCTTACTTCTGTAGATGGCAAAACACCTTTCTGGGAAGGCAGAGGCACATAATTTGCACATTTCCAAAATCCATAAGCAATAAATTGCCCTACAGATTGATCTGGTGCTGATTTTTGAAAATCAAATCTGTTCATCAAATAGCTAGCGTCTTCATATAATTTATCATCAATTTTTTGATTTTTCAACTGATTCAGTTCATACTCGAATATTGTACGACTCAGCACGCCAGCCATAGTTAGAATCTGCTTGTTCCAATCTTTAACATGGGCATTCGACATATCTACCGCAGTACGTTCCATTGTAGGAATCAATTGATTGATCGCTATGTGTGATTTAAATGATGTAGACTGTTTGGTTGGAAATCCAATGTAAATCTTAGCGTCGTTCACTTCTTTTGGAAAAATGTAATCAGAAAGTGGAGGTTGAAGTTCTGAAAGTTCTTTTTCATCTTTACTTTCAATCAACATTGAGATAATAGCTTCTTTTGGAGGAGGCTTCATTACTGTTTCTTTCATTTTCTTTGCAAAACTTGAAGAAACATTGACATCTAATCTACCAGTAATTTTTCGTAAAAAGGCTGTCACTTTTGTTTCATCTGAAGGGATTTTCGAAGAAGGAACAAAAGCTGCAAAAGCTCTATATCCAAAACTGAGCAGACTACTTCCAGTAATTTTTTCACTTATTTGAGTAACATTCATGTAAGTGATGTTAATTTGAAATGCTTCGGACGACCAAGATTTAAGTCTCAATGTATTATCGGGTGAATAATAAGACAGATTCCTAGGAAGCTCTAAATCAATTGTAGGTGAAATGGTTTTTTGTAATGCTAATAGTGATATTCCGTCTACAATCAACTCAACTGATTGTAATGGAACCAATGCAAAACTTTGTGTCAGAAATGCTATAAACTGTGAAAGAACTGGAAGAGACTTTGGTTCTCTATATGGTAAATCTATTACTGTCCATTTATTACTGTCTTTAATCTTGTCACTTCGAAAACAGAGCTGATCTCCTGAATAATAAAAAGACATGACAGTTTCTCCAGAGTGAACTAGCGGTTCATCAGTCAATTCAAACACTGAATAAAAACCTACTCCAAAAGCTCCAATTTTTGATTCATCTGGATTGCCTTTAGCAATTTCCTTCAACCGATTCCAATCGTCTTCTCCAAAATATTGGCCATTGTTCTTCACAGTTAAACGGTCAACTTGACAAGATCCAACTTCAGTTATATTTTCTTTCGTCAGTCCTCCTGGAATTGTTGTTCCAAAAGTTATCACCACAGAATGTGCTTTTGCGTCAGCACTGTTTTGTAACAATTCTCGAAACAATGCATAGTCGACAGGATATTTGGTTAATGTTCTTGTAATAAGTCTATAAAAACGTTAGGATAAACACCAAATTTAGAAATCAACTGCTTACGCCCGATGATTGACTGAAACAGCTTGTTGTTGAGCTGAGTTCTCTATCGCCGTTCGAACTTTTCTGTAGTCCATTGGTGCAGTTTGGAGTTATATTCAAGAATATATATCTGAATCAGTTTGTAAATCATGGCAAGTTGGATAAATCTTGTTGTTTGAGAGACACGTGATTGCTAACAATACTTATAAAGTTCCAAGTCTCGTTCTAGAAGTTCTGTTGTCCATACATTTTTTTGAGCTTTAGAACTGCAATAATAAGCTGGAAAATGAGTAGATCCTATTCAAAATTACCAGCCGGTAATAGCATTCAGGCATCAGACCGTAATGATTCATTTGAGCTTGATTCACTTGCCTCTTCTGATGACGCTTTTTCAGAACGCACTCCTTCTAGTCGCGGACTGTCTCCATTAAGATCACCAATTGACAATGATCCAGACGATGAGGACGACAGAGCATCATTGATGCAAGAGGTGGATTTCTTAACAACAGGATATCCTCGCCAATCTCGGGCCAACAGTGCCTCAACGTTAGGAGACATAATGTTTAATATTCCTTCAACTAGAGAACGCCGTCGAAACTTGGAGGTTCCTTTAGAAAAGCAAAAGCGATTGAGTTTGTTGAATGGATTAAGTCTGGTTATAGGTTTACAAATAGGATCTGGCATTTTTGCGTCGCCAACACAAGTCGATCTCCACGCAGGATCAGTGGGCACTTCATTAATTGTATGGCTCATTGCCGGTTTACTTGCATGGACTGGTGCCTCGTCATTTGCAGAACTCGGTACAGCAATTCCTCTAAACGGTTCATCTCAAGCTTACCTTAATCATATCTTTGGGTCTTTACCTTCATTCTTATTTGCGTGGACAGGTGTTACAGTCCTAAAGCCTGGGGGTGCTGCTATTATTGCAATTGTGTTTGGTCAGTATTTTGCAAGATCACTATCAATTTCAGCTTTAGATAGTTATTGGGGTCACAAATTCTTTGCGTTGATTGGATTGGGTCTTGTTACGGGAATCAACTGCTTTAGTACTACACTAGGTGCACGCACTTCTAATGTCTTTTTAGGACTCAAAGTGATATTGTTGATAAGTTTACCCGTTCTCGGTATTATTGGATTATTAGCTGGTAAGTCAAATGAAAATGAGAAGCCAGCTCTTGTATCTCATGGTCTTTTTGAAGGAGCTTCCACTGATCTTGGGGATTATGCAATTGCTCTCTATGCTGGATTATGGGCATACGATGGTTGGGATAATGTCAATTACGTTGCTGCAGAAATGAGAAATGCAAGACGAGATGTTCCTCGTGTGATTCACATTGCAATGCCTGCCGTTATAATTGCCTATCTCTTGATTAATTTATCATATTACGCTGTTTTAACAAAAGAAGAGATTGGCGCATCATCTACATTGTCCGTCACATTAGCAACAAAACTATTAGGAACTGCTGGTGGTATCATATTTGCTTTATTCATTTCATTTTCTTGTTTTGGAGCTTTAAATGCTACAATGTTTACCGCTGCAAGACTGGTTTATACTTCGGCTAAAGATGAATTTATTCCAGTTTTATTCAGCCATACTCATAGCAAAACGAATACTCCAGTGAATGCACTATTACTACAAGCGGGTTTAACTTCATTCTTCATTTTGATTGGAGAATTTAATAGTTTATTGACGTTTTACGGAATTGCAGGCTACTTGTTCTACTTTTTGACTGTACTGGGTGTTATAGTTTTAAGAATCAAAGAACCCTCATTAGATCGCCCGTACCAAACGTTTATCACTACACCTATACTATTTTGTTGTGTAGCGCTTTTTTTGGTGCTTCGCACAGTATTCGAAAAACCTTTAGAGTCTTTGTATGCTCTAGGTTTCATTGGGCTTGGAATTCCCATTTACATTTGGAAATTTGGTATTTCCTGGAAGGAAATAACTTCTAAAATTAATCCATTCCGCTCTTGAGACTTTATAATATGACCCTTATATTTATATATTCATTTTTTTGTAATGCTAGACAGTTGTTTTGTTAATTAGTTGCGATGAACATCTGGGGAAAACAAACATTAGGACTGAATATGAGTTGAAAACATGCAATTTTGACTTCATTGTTATGGTTGGCAATTACTTGGTTTCATTTTCAAAGGTATCATTGTTGGAAAGTGTGTTGTTTTCAGAGATTTCACTTTCAAACGGTTCATTTAAACTTTCTTCTAATTGATTCATAAGCTCGTTTGTATTAGACGGATTGATTTGATAAGATAAAGTTTTTGATGCTTCTTTCAAAAGGGTATCAGTGAGAACTAGACAACTTCTCATAATTGAGTTGATTTTTTCTGAAGATTCTAAAAAGTCAATGTGAGACTGCATTCTCTTTTCAATTAGCTTTGTTTTGTCAACTTCATCTTCATCATTTTCTAAATCTTGCAATAATAAATCACTATGAGGGCCGTCTGTTTCCGAATCTTCATTTTCGCTTTCAAAGTCGTAAACAGCTGAGATAGCTGCACTACTGTTTGAAGATTTAAGAATATGAATATCTCTAGATTGATTGCGCAGTTTTTTTTCCAAATACTTGTTAACAGCCATCAATGAAGCATTTGAGATTTCTAGATCCATGATTTTCCTACTAGATCTCGCCTGCTTCAAATGCAAATCAGACATGGACTCAACTTCTGCTGGAAAATGTGGAGAATCACGGTCTTCAGCTTCGGAGGAATTGTCCTGGAGCTCTTCAAGATTTGAAGAGCTCGTAGCTTCACGATCGACTTTTAATACCTCATCATCGCTTGAGTCGTCATATGATGAAACTTTAGGTTTAGTAGATAGTGAAAGAGAAAATGAATCAGGATTGATGAAAGAGGAATAAAATGTCTTTTGTGATTTTGAATTGGCAACACGGGGTAGGGGAGATGGAGATCTAGAATTGAGTGGTGAGATATGTTCTCCGGAATGAGTGCTATATGGTGATGATTGAGGCGAGCTTTGTAGTGAGTTATTGGATGGGGCTCGGCCAGCTTTTGCAACAGTTGTAGTACCTGGCATAAGCGCCAAAGTTGGCTTGCTAGTTGTTATATTTTTTTTAACTTTGAGACCGGTAGATTGAATGAACTTTTCTTGACCTGGAAATGTCGGTGCACTTGGTATTCTTACTTTTGTATTGACTTCAACATGTCTAGGAGCTCGGGGAAGACCAGGAACTTTTGGCCGGGCGGCCAAGATATTGTTTTCATTTTGCATGTCTTCATATCCAATTGATCTGTATGATTGAGGTACTCTAGGCATATTATTAAAGGTTGGAGCAGCATTTCCACTTATTCTTCTTCTAGCAGCAGACGGTGCAATTGATACAGGTGTTGCAGAGGAGCCATAATCATGACGAGGATGCTGGGGTTGTAGATAGACGTTTGTATGGGCTCTGCTAGGAGGTCTTGTTAGCGGTTCATGGCCTAACTCGTGCCGCTGTTTGCTATGAGCTACAGGGCCGGTATGCAGAGAAGAGTTTGTTGCAGAAATTACTTGTGAGAAGACGGAAGCCTTTGGCCTAGATCCATAAGATATTGAAGGCGACTGAGTCTCGTTTGACACTTTCCTTGGTTGCGATGGTGCTTTTAAATATATTTTTTGAGAGCCAAAATCCATTTTATACGGGGTTCTTAGCCAACAGTGAGCTAGATCTTTGAACGAGTAGGAGGCTATTAATGATTTTGTGGTCAAATTCTCAGTTGATTTTTTTGGTGCTAGATAACTTTAAAAACAATGTACAAATAAGTAAAATTAAAGGGGAAAATGGAATTTAC
The DNA here is from genome assembly GCA_003707475.1 of Geotrichum albidum. Classification (NCBI taxonomy): domain Eukaryota; kingdom Fungi; phylum Ascomycota; class Dipodascomycetes; order Dipodascales; family Dipodascaceae; genus Geotrichum; species Geotrichum albidum. The sequence goes on from PPJE01000038.1 coordinate 122,593, forward strand.
AATGAAAAATATATCTCGTCCACTGAATAGTGTTTCTAACTGGAATAAGTTACTTGAACGGATCTTTAGGTCTAGACATTAAGCAAGTGCTCATCGTTTTCGAGGTTTGGTTTTGTGAGTTTATTACCAACTGTCATTTCTACAGTACGAAATTAGATTCTGACTCGACTAGGAATGGAGTTTCTAGATGAAAACGCTACAAGAGAGATAGAAGATACTGAAGGAATCACTAAGAAACGATTTCCAATTGAAGACTCTCCTTACAAACGATCTTTTCTAAAATGTGTGAATGCCGTTTATCAAAATGAGTTGAATCTATTCTGCGAACGCGAAGTCGCCTGCTTAACTCATTACATCTACAACTTATCAGATCATGCAAAATATCTGTTTGCACGATTGTTTATGAGATCTCAAAAGCGCTGGTTTAAAGAAAGTGACTACTCTCAATATGAGCGTGATTGCAACGTGAAGGATGCAGTTGTCGATTTATTCACCTCGTACAACTACACTACAGAAGAAAGTAATTTCCAAGTGTCTGAAGAAGCTTTAGAAATGTTCAAAGAATCTTATCTGGTGAGATTTTGTCCTGAAGATTCACTGCCAGAGACTCTAAAACTCTTATCCTTAGTTGACTTGAAGCTGCTTGCTTCAAATTTCAAAACTGGCAAAATTACAAGCCAGAGTCTCAAAAACACAAACAAGTCTATTCGAGCAAAAACAAGAGCTGATATTATCAATGATCTTTCAAAAATAGCTAATCAAGCTCCAGTAACATCATATTTCAAGGCTACAGAAAAAAAACCAGATTCTAAAGACCAAAATGATGTGAAAACAATGATTATCAAGGCTGCCAAAGATATTTTGGGCTGCAACGTTATCAAACTCAATCCATTCGTCTACCAAACTTTTTCAAGAGTATTTCTAGTGTACTTTAGAGGCAAAAATTTTGATAACAACTATGTTGAATCAGCTCTCTTATCTGAAATGTCTGTGGCCAATTTTCCTAAATACAAAATTCGACGTACTTTGGGATTTTTTACTTCAAGAGCTGAATTACTCGAATTTGAAAAAGCAATGGATTTTAGGTACGATACCGATGCTACAATTGCAGATCGAGCATCTGAGAGTAGACAAAAAAAATCAATTACAATTTTTACCAAGCTTCAGGAAATCTTGGTACCATCATTACAAGCCGCCGCTTTTTACGAAGACACAAGTTTTGAAGATTATCGACTTCATTTTACGCCTGAATGGATAAATGTACGTGCTTCTCTTTTATTTTGTAATGGCATGCTGGGAAACCCTTTGGCAGAATGGCAGTTCTTGGACTTATTTTTGAAGCAGCGAGTTTATCATCGAACTCAGAGAGGGAAGGCATATATTCGAAAAGCACTGTTGGAAATGAATCAGTTGAATAAAAACACAAAATTAGCATTTGACTCGTCGGAACTGCCAGAAATTTCAAAAGATGACTTTGAACATACTCTTATTGTCGAGTATTATAAATTGTTTCCCTCATCACAAATACAAAAGAAGAAACCACTTCAGAGCGGAGCCAAATTGAAAACTGAAGATACTGCAGCAGAATCGTGTACAAATGATATATTGGTCGATGCCACAAAATTATTTTGGAATAGAAAAGCTCTTGAAACTTGCGTTCAAGGGATACAAGACTCTTCAGTACACGATGTTTATCACATAGATTTGAAAAAGCGAATTACTAGACTGGAAAAACAATTAAAGGTACCTTTGAGCAGTAGACATGACTTTAATCATTTCAGACTGAAAGAAGCGGAACACAGAACGATCCAATGTGAAAAATTAGAAGATCTTGATGATAAAGTGAATATTGAATACCCAAAATACAGTATTGGAAGTCGTCCTAATCAAGATCAACTAACCACAATTATTACTAAAGGTCCTCATTCATACAAAAGACCTTCTTGGGTTGATATTGAAGGAACAAGAAGCTCTGTAAATGTTGAAGAAGCATCTTTATCATTTTATAGAACGCATGGGTGGGAAGGTATGCATTCAGAGAATGCAATGTTAGCTACGCTCTTTGCACTACTATTTTGGGATATTTTGTGGACCTCTGTAAAAGACCCTGAAACTGGTACACCTATACCAGGAATATTTGAACATCATTGCCAGTCATTTCCACTTGATTTATTTTCGAAATTATTTTATTCAAGAAGGAAAAAAGTCATTGATGAAAGACTGGAAAAAATAAAAACCGATATGGAATTTGTTAAAGCCCAAATCCAAAAAGTCCATACCAATGAAGTACCTCATCAAACTGTTTGTCTAGGAGTATCTTGGTACCCACTTGAAGCTCTACATATTATTTGTGAAGGAATTGGATGTTCTGGATTAGCAATCATTTGTGAACAATTATCTAAAAACTACAGAGTGATGAAATCAGGAATGCCTGATCTCTGTTTGTACAAAGTTGAGACTAAAGAAAGCATGTTTTCAGAGGTAAAAAGCGAATTCGATACCTTGTCTGATAAACAATGCTACTGGATTGATATTTTGGTGAATGCAGGTGTTAAAGTTGAAGTTTGTCATGTTTTGGAACCGAAATCATATTTAAAGAAAGTCAAGTTGGTCAATTGACAATAGTTCACATGATTTACATTGTGGATCACGGACAATTTGATAGAAGCAAGAGCCTTTCCCCTAAAAATTACTTTTCAAGATAATATTCAGCAAGAGAAAATTCATGTTTTGATGAATTTGAATCGTATTCATCATTGAAAAGGGGAAAATTGAATTTAAATCGTATTTATCATTGAAAAGGTGAAATTCGTAAGTTCTTAATCTAAATCTACATAATATTGAATGAATCATTTTTGTTTCTTTGAAGAGTCTTCAGTTGCCCAAGACCGGCTACTGCTACTGTAAGAGTAAAGAGAAGCGCCAATAAATACCAATACAGTCCCAAGCACGGTTCCACTTGAAAGCTGAGTTCCAAAGAGATATATGCTCAAGAGTAAAGATACAAACTTGCGAACATTTAGTACAATAGAAACAGTCAATGCTGTAGCATGACCGGCAAGATTGTTCACTCCTCTGACACAAACAAATTGAGTGAATGCGTTTAAAAACAAGTACAAGAAAGCTTCTGGTATTCTAAAAGGCGTATAAGGGATATTCATGTATGCTGAAGTACTTGTAATCCCTTTAAACTGCCGATATATATCTGGCAAAAAAGGAAGGAAAAATGGAATTGACATGGCATGCGAGTAGAATAGGTTTTCTTCCCAATGCTTTCCATATTTGTTGTATATGTCTTCACACACAAGGCCCATGATGGAAGATAAAACAGCTGCAGTAAAAAGAAAAACGACACCCAATCCAAACGTTCCATCACCCTCTTTGACGGGAGTTCCATTCTTTGGAGAATTATCCAGTGTTGCCAGAAATACTCCCGTAGTCAAAATTATAACTGACAATACTTGTGCAGGCTTATATCTTTTCCCAGTAATCAAGTATCCAGCGAGCATAGTCGTAACAGTTCCACCAGATCTAATGATTATATGAACTGGAACCGAAATACTGTGACCCCAGACTGCCAAATTGTTAAGCATAGAAACAGCAAAGAACAATCCGACTGGTATCACCCATTCTTTCAAAGGTACTTTTGATTTTGCTAGAAATAAATGTTTAGCGTCAGAATTGGCTGGATCAAAAAAACGAAAGTAGCCCTGAACGGACACAAATAAGAATTGAATAAAAGTTAGCAATTGTCCTGATCCATTAGCGTGGCGATTTACTAAGGCTTCAAGCGTAAATACGTTGGAGCAACAGCCCCCAAAAATTAGTAATATAATAAGAGACCATTGTGCAAATGTAGTTTGCATGACAGAGCCTGCTATATTGACAGTTTCACTCTTCATAACAGACTCATCTTTATACCTCTTTTTTAATTTGGTTTCGTCCATGATTTGAAACGCCAAACTAGATTTATTATATTGGAACAAAAGTAGAAATGAAGGGAAGTGAGAAGGATTGTGGACAGCCTTACAAGATTTTCCAGAACAGAAAGTTACCAAACCAGCTATTAGTACTAGGTGACCTGAACTACTTTTCAACCTAGGCTTTTTCACTCAGTTTAAAGGGTTAGGTCACATTAGACCTAATTTTATTTCTGTTCAGGGACAATATAATCAACACCAAACGGACAATTAGTTCCTTCGCCAAAACAACTAATCTGGATCAATTGCTCATAGGATCCATTGCACACACGTTTGTAATGTCAAGTTCTAGTAGGAGGAGACCAACAATTGTTCGGGAGTTGGAAGCAAAGAAGAAGATTGAACAGGTATGAGATCTAAGGAATGCTCAATCAAGTATGTTATTGACTATCGACTTAGGGTGTGGTGATTTCAATGCCAAAAATTGAAGACTTTTCTCTGTCATCTATATTATCAAATGTTCCTGAAGAAGTTACTGCTTTTAATGATGATTTCAATCGACTGACTTCACATTTTCGAGAAGATTTGTCTGATGAATTAGATGACATTGCAAATGAGCAAATAAACATTTCTAGAAAGATGAATCAGATAGACGTGTTGGCTACACAAACCCTTGGAGCTACTCAAGCTAGATTATCCCGAGTACAAAATGATTTGTATGGATTGAGAGGAAGTAGGTATAATCCGGTGCGTCATTGCAATCATTCAGTATTTTACTAACTTGTGATTCAAGTTAGTACCTTTACCAAAGAAGTTGAAAAAACTTACGAAACTATTACTTCTTTAATATCGACTTTGAAGAGCATAGATGATTTTTTACCTCACCATGAACGAATATCTACAGACAATTCTGCACATAAGCGACACTATCCAAGACTACATCAATTGCTACAACAAGAGCCTAAAGCCCAATTCTCAACAACTTCTGATATTGCTACATTAAACAACAATGATCAAGCAACATGCGAGTCATCTTCTGATGAAAGTGAGATTCAAAGATTTCCTTCGTCTAATTTAATGTCAGATCACCTAAATCAACTTACAGATACTTCGATTAACGTCAATTTACTGGAAATTGATCCCGATGCTAAATCTCAAAATATTAAACCACATAACAAGCTTGATTTAAAACTAGATCTCAAGCTAGACCTTCATCGAAGAGACGAAAACGAACTTCAAAATATAGCCGAGAATGAGATCAAACCATCTTCTCTTTCTTCTTTAACAACTAAAAATTCCATGAAAATCACACCTATAAAATTGAGCACAAGTGTTCCTTTTGGTGATGAGCCAATTGCATTCTTATCAACAGATGATGACACAGATCAAACAGATCCTGAGGATTGTGAAGAAGATTTGGAACAAGGAACGCTACAAGATGGGTTTGAACCTGATTTTAATTCTGCCGAGAACAATGACAATGATGAAGAAAATGATGATGATGACGATGAATTTGACACCACAGGCGATGGATTTTTCTTAGCGCCTAGATATAATTTGACCGCACCTGTTCGCATGCCAATACTAGCAACTCCAACTACATATCTTTCACCAGCTACTATTCAACATTCTGTTCCCAATAGTCAAAATAATTATGGAAACATCAGTAAAACTCCAGACACCATTGTAAGAAAAAATTCATTTGAATCAATTAATAGTCAAGTTTCCAATACTCCACTAAAAACAGCTCTTTGGCGACAATTGGACCTACCAAAAACAAGAAATGATAGAAGAAAGTCAGCTCCATTTACTTCTAGACAGGATTCTGGATCTTTTCCAGCTCTAAATATACAACAAAGACCTTCGTCTTCAAGCCATCACAGTAATATTACTACTAGTCGACCAGCATCTTGGAATTTTTCTGGAATCTTTAAAGATGCCCGTATTGGAACTTCAGCAAAATCTGAATATGAAACTTCCCACGAAAATTACAGTAATTCGAATCTTGGTACTTTTGAAGGAATCACTGATGGCTTTGGAAATAATAATACATTGGCCACTTCAAGTAACAGTAGTAGGGATGAGAGGCGGGTTGCTTCTTCTTCTTCTGCAAAAATTTCACTACAACGCTTAATCGACAAATAACATAATCCATTTTTCCAAAAATTTCCCTATTTATCTTCTAACTATCCGATGCAAGGTCGTTTTGCTGTAGTAAATTATCTACTACTTTATCAAATATCGGATATAATGCACTATTCTTCTTATAATTCTGAGCTAGCTCGAGACTCTCTTCGCCTTGTTTCTTTTCCTGTTGTTTTTCAATCATGAGAACAAACTGAGGATCAATTGGCACTTCTCCTAAGAACGAGAGATTAAACTGTTCAGCTAAAGTTTTTCCTCCTCCTTTAGAAAACACATTTGTGCATTCTGCACAGTGAGGACAAACGTAACCTGACATATTCTCTATAACACCCAATACATTGAAACCAACTTTCCGACAAAAAGACAGTTCTTTTCTAACATCGGCAGTTGCGACACCTTGCGGAGTCGTAACTAGAACTGCACCATCAGGATTAGCAGCTTCTTGAAGAGTTTCAGCAACAGAAATATGTTCATCAGACGTTCCAGGAGGAGTGTCAATCAATAAATAGTCCAAATCTCCCCAAACCACATCAGATAAAAATTGTTTAATCATGGCAGTTTTTTTAGGTCCTCTCCAAACCACAGCATCACCTCGTTTCTCTAATAAGAATCCAATACTCATAACACATAGCTTTTTGCTAACATCTGTATAGACAGGTATCCAACCTGCACTACTTTGATGAACTTGTCGTCCTTCCAATCCAAACATTCTTGGAGCTGAAGGACCTGTCAAATCAATATCCAAAACACCAACTTTGAAGCCTTTGGTAACCAAAGTTAGAGCTAACTGAGTCGTCACACTAGACTTCCCAACACCACCTTTTCCGGAAAGAACCAGAATGATATGTTTAACTGTTGATAAAGAAGATATTTCTGTTGACGGCTCAGACATGACTATAGTGAATCGACGTATATCTGGTATATTGAGATATCAAAAATATAATCCCAATCCAATATAAATTGAAATTCAAATTACAAATCAATCTCAACTGAAATTTCACGTGACATTTAACACGTGACATTTAATATTTCAAGTCTAAATTTGATTCTAATACGTCTCGAGTGGTTGGCTTCAGTTTTCACAACTATAATGTCCAACCTATTAGAGATTACTTTAATCGACACTGAGCCTTCTGCTTCAGAGTTCACTTCTCTTGATGAGTACTCTGCGTCGACTCCAGCTACTTATTCTCTGGAAACTGATCCTGTGTTACACTATCAGTTGAACAATGCGACACTCAAAATTTTAAGCGATGGACTACTAAAGCCTAGCACTTTGAATCAACTACCATCTGAGTTATCTGTTCAAGCCATAGTCGCATCCTCGAGACTGTTTTTATGGGTTTCTGCATATCATTTTGGCTATTCAATCCCGTATCATAGCATATCTTTACATGGTATTACAGATGGACCTTCCATTTACCTCCAGTTGGCCGTGAATAAAGCAGATGGGCAAGACATTATCGAGTTATATCTTATACCCACAGATGTTGAAAATACATCAGCTGTAGTGAAAGAGGTTTATAAAGCATTATGTTCTTGCTCTGATTTGCATGCTGATCCTGATAGCGAGGATGAAGGGCAAGGCATTCCGCTGAATTTTGACATGGCCCCAGGATTAGAGGGAGTCAATGGAGGTGATGATGATGGTTGGACTACAAGTGTTCACCACGATGAAAATGAGCAAGATGGTGGTAGAAATGGAACTGCTGGTTTGGAGGTAGAAATTGAGGAAGAAGCGGTTCAAGCTGGAAGCAGGAGGAGAAGGAGTAATGGAGAGACAGATTCTATAGAAAGTGATGCTGATAAATGGAGAAGAACTTCATGACAATCTTTTAAATTAGGACATCAAAATTTAAAAATAATATTAATACGTTTTGATCATTAATTAATGTTACATAAAGTCAATAAATAAAGTTGAGGAATTAGAAGAGTGATTGAAATTACATGGTGAGATAGTCATCTAAAAAGTCCAGTTCGGCGTCATAGAATTCAGTTGAAACTGGAGGTTTTTGTTCCTCAGTAATAGATTCTTCTTCTTTTAGCATCATCAACAAAAAAGGATTTTTGTCTTTTAACCTGAATATCACTGAATTTTTCTTTGATTTCTTGTCACTTTCTGATGGTACTAGTAATGGATCCATTGAAATACCATTTTGTGATAACAGATTGTTTGCTTGATACTGTGAAATACTTCTCACTCTTACTGAATTTATTTTTTGGTTTCCAGTTTTCAATGGGAATTCTGTAAACAGAGGTGAATCCGACATTTCTGGGCTTGTTATTTTAAAATCATCATCGGAGAGTTCTGCAGAGCTACATGATCTTATCGAGTCCTGCTCAATAGTATTGTTTTTGGAAGTTGGAACAGCAGATTTATTTGTAGTGATACTTGTGATAGAACCTTTTCGATCCACATCATCAAAAGATGAGGGTTCGAAATTAAATTCTAGTTCTTCCGGGGTAGCAGGTTTCCTAGAAATCTTTTTCTTTTCAATATAGGAGACTGGTGATGAATAACTCGTCGTTTTTTTCAAAAGTATTTTGTGATTTGGGACTAAAATTGGGGTTGGACGAGTTCCCGCTTCACTCTTATGCCGACGAGGCATTGTGCTTCTGGTTTTGTACTTGAGGGATGGTTGACTGTGAAGCCACATTCTTGACTCCGATCTCCCGTTGTCACGGTTTTCACTCATTGCGAATGCTGTTCGTCCTAAACGAGGATCTAATATTTCTGGATTTGCTAATAATGTCTGAATTTCTTCAGACATCTGGATATTCGATGTGATATTACTTCCTAAGATAAAACTTTTATCAACGTTGTGAATTCTAGTACTATCTTTAGAATAATATTTGTTTTGAGAGTTTTTCTTACTTGCTGGCCTAGCTATAATAATTGATTTAATGGAGTGCCGATTTGGTAACGTAGGAAGTTCAGCGTCTGTAAAGTCGACCAAGAAAAACTCGTGTTTTTCACTATAAATTCCTTGATAAAGAGTTGATTCACCATTTTCTATGGTTTTAACTCTTGTTAAGGATTCGGGGTCAAATTTGTTTATCGCTTTTTTGTATTTAAATAAATCTTCTCCAGGAAGTAGTAAATGCTCTCGAGGAATATCTTTTAATGGTACAGGCGGTGGTGGTGATTCTGGAGGAACTATAGTTTCTGGTTTAGACCTCCAAGTATTCTTTCCAGTTATCACATTTCTGAGAAGAGCCATTGTCGTAATTTAGCCTTTTTTTTTGTGTGAAGATAGCATTTAATCTCGTTTGTATTAAAAATGATTTGCTAGTTGAAAGAACTATCCGTTGCACCAAATCTACTGAATTAACTTGCAAGTCTGCTATTAAGGACGTAGATAGAGTATATATACTCGCTATGACAATTAAATTTGAGTTTTTTAGGCTTTGTTAATTTACCATTTGGATTCAACAAGAATTCTTACTAGTATTTGAGTTGTATTCTTCCTAAAACGAAACGTTTTTCACTGATTTGGGATGGATCTTACATTTCTATCAATTAAGCTCTAGATTTCTTTGCAATATTTTTCATCTAGTTTATTTAAGACATCAGTATTTTATGGAGAGTCAGCAGTTATAGAAAAAACAAGGAAGGATTGCAAGATTCAAATCTTATTCAGAAAGAGCTTCTTGAATAACGACGCTTTGTTAATCAATTTTAGCGAAATTTAAGACAGCCTATTCATTGTTTCTGCTGGTAATTTATTTAGCGCATAGGCGTTGGTAAATTAATTATCTAGCTACTACTTCAAGATAACGCCATTAACTTTAACATTTGAAAATCCAAGGGATATCTTTTGTATTTCAGTTGAGACGAAGGTTGGCTAAAGCCTTAAAAACCTTACTGTAGTGAGACATGCAGCAATGAAAACTAACCAGGATCCATTGGGCTTCCTGAAATATTTCTTTGATTCTCAAATTTTAACTAGAGCTTCTACTCAAGTTTTGACAGCCTTCGGTACCAATATTTTCTATAAAAGTTGAAGCTTCCAGAGACTGTAAACTATAAATACGAAAGCAAATTGAAACATTTTTGTCATCAGTAGTTAAATTACCATTTCATAAGTAATATAATGTTATGAGTTTAGTGGGGTTGATTTTACAGATAAATATGTTAAAAAGATGAAATTTTTTTCTAATCAATTAACCTTTTTATTGCGTTGTAGTAAATCCTACTGTCATTACATTATCCAGCTTAAGTTTTTGGTTTAACCTATAGTAAATCTCGATATTATTGCAAATTTTTTAAGGCGATTCAAAGGGTTTTTTAAGTTAAGAGAGGATGCATCACTACAATTCATGTAAAAAGTAGTAAAAAATCACAACTCTTTGACACCCACATAGTCTTTTAAAAAGTGCTGAACCTATAAAACTCGAATTTGTGTTTTCCACGTGGTAATTGTCTTACTGAACTTTGATAATTATTTGTTCCAACGCTGTTAACATCAAGTAATCGGAAGGTAGTGAGAGGAAGTCAGAGGAATACAGAATTGCTGATCAGTTATCTGATCTTGGAGCCGAAAATAGGCGATTGTATACTCAAAAATAGATGCAGCTGATTGTAGTTTAAGTTGATATTTACTTTATCTCTAGCTAGTTCCTTATCAAGAAATAATGTTTTACACTGTGATTTTTCAATCCCATCGAGGTATTTCCTTGTCAATATCTTACACAATTTGTGCCAACTATTCATAGTCAATTGCTTTTAATTCAATTAATCAATAATTATCTAGATTTTACAAAATGAGCATATTCATTCTCTTCAACAGTTTTTTGGTTAACTAGTATATCTGAGTAGAGAGCTAACAGTCTTCTCCCATTTCTTTAAGAAGCTTGATTCCAAAAACACATTGAAAACAAATAACAGTCTAGCTGCATGTCAACGTCATTCATAAATACGGTCTCTTTTTTTTTGTCATGATAATGGCAACTCAATGCCAAGTCTTTTTGTTCAACTATCGCTAGTTGATCTAATTCACAAAGTTTGAACTTTGAAACAACATTCTAGTACAGAATTGAAGTGGGCCAGACTATCGATATTGTGAGTCAATAGTTTGAGGATTCAAAAAGTAGAGGAAGCTCAATAATATTATCTAGAACTTTTTTAAAATGAAGTGGAACTAGAACTGTTAGAGCCTCCAAGCTCTATATTGCAAATAATTTTTTCACTCCATAGTTTGTGCATTATCCAACGTCAAGGAGTCGACATTGTTTCAGTTCAACTATAAAATTGATTCAGAAATAAATTTCAATATTAAAATTTCAATATTAAGTGAATGAAGATTGAAGAAAATCGGCATTTATTAAAAATCAGATGGTATATTAAAGATTAAAGTATTGTACAAATTAATAAGTTGGATTAATCACTGGTTTTAGCTTACAAGTTTGACAAATTAAAATTGGTCAAGCTTGACATCGTCCCAAAGCTTGTAGGTTTCAGGCTTAGATTGCCAGTCCCAGTAGAAAGTAAGGTTCTTGGGTTGAGTGTAAGTGCTGTTAATACCACAGACATCTACAGCATCAGGGTATCTAGATTGAGTAATTTCAACCCACTTCTCCAAAGGACAAGAGAAACCGGGTCCTGATGCACAAGCGTCGTGAGGGAAAACAGCATCATTGAGAGTCATACGGACGAATTCTTCAGTCATGGAAGGATCAGTGGTGTTCTTACAAGACAATTTCTCAATAGCAAATCTAGTTCCCATGGGGACAAGTTGGGAAGTTCTCCAACGAGAGCTGAATTCAGGTGTTTCCCAAGTCAAGTCTTTTTCAGGGTTTGCAATACCTAAAGCAGTCAAGATAGTGAGGACATTGGTTTCGTGCATGAAGTTGAAGTAAAGAGAAGTACCGTTCTTGGGGCTAGAAGGAGCTTCAAGAAGCTTGATGGCGGCATCCATAACTACACCACCAAGGGCGGGAATAGTGGGGTTACCATTACCACTGTAGTAGTAGTAATCGAGAGCCCGGTAGTGGTCATAAGCAACCCAGTCATCGGCAGAAAAGTAGTCGCAAAGAGGAGAAGAACCTTTAACATTAAGGTCATACATACAAAGAGACATCATGTCAGCGTAATTAGAAGCAGTGAGGTTCAATCCAGGAACATCAGCTTTAAGTTGCTTCAAAGATCTCTCAAAGGCCATATTGGCAAATTTGGCAGGGAAATCAGAGTTGATATCACCATCAAATAAGGGACAACCTTCATCGGGAGTCAAAGTATTAAGACCCATATCACGAGTTTCGTTCAAAACGACGAATTGAGAATGGTCAGTCCAGTTAGCTCCAAAGAAACCTCTAGCGACATTGACAGCAGAGATGACAATACGGTTTTGGGAAGCAGTGAAAAATGGCATTACTTGAGATTCATCGTGGAGATGGCCATACTTCAATCTGTAATTGGCACCAGCCTGGTACAAGTCACCGTATCCATTGAAAGGACCTTGGGTTGACTCTAATTCCAAGTTATCCAAATCATAAATGGAAGGAGATTTGTAAGTGTTCAAGAAGTGAGCCTTGTTCTTAGCAGTAAGGTTTTTGTCAGAGATTTGATTGAAGACACCTCTCATTTCTTTGGCTAAGCCAGTTGTGGGGTATCTTTCACCGTGACGGAGATATAAGTGAGCCTGTTCAATGGTACATTGTTCAGGAGTTTCGGTAGAAATACCCCAACCAGGATGAACAGAGTAAGGACCGTTACCACCTTGATGCTTGAGAATGTTGAAATAAAGGTCAGCACTTTGGTCGTAAGTCTTGTAACTGGAGTGTCCAGCAGCGTCAGCTGTGGTTAAGAGAGCAGCTAAGGCGACGGTTACTTTAGGAGAGAAGATCATTGTATTGCAAGGCAGCAAGCTTTAGGAGAGGATGTAGTCTTGTAAGAATTCAAATTAACCAGAGGATGAAAGGGCATATTTATAAGATCTGAGAGTTCTCATCAGAATGCCCTGACTTGGTGTACATTTATTGTATATTGAAAGATTTAAGAACATTTGTAGTCTCAAAAGTGTGATTCTGGAACGAGTTTAGATCAAGAATTCCACAAAACTTTTGATACATTTTCTTGCTTTCTTTTGTGCTCAAAGTATATTAGAAGAAGTCTAGAAGCTTTCACAAGTTTAGAATACTTGAGAAAGAGGTTGACCAAGGTGTTAGACCAGAAGATTTGTGTCTGTTAAGCACCCATTTCGTTTAAATTTTGAAGGTTGATGAACCTTAACCGAGATGTATTTTTTTTGATTTTGTAAAAGAGGCCTCTCAAATAAACTGCTCAAACCCAAATATCATTTGGGTAATCGACTAATAGTACGAACTAGAAATTGCACGTTGTACTAATCACCGCAGAGCCGTCCACTGTCTGAAATACGAAAAAAACGCTGATTCAGCAGTGGGTGTTTGTGTCCGCACGGAAGGTTTATGGAGTTGACAGATCCATTGCGTTTGTGACGAAGCTGTCTCGTTCTTACTAACTAAAATTTCATTGGATTAATTGAGAGTCATGGAAGAATTCATCTTTAGAGAGAATTGTTATTTTGTAGAGAATTCCTGAAAATGGACAAATTGACAGCTGAAAATATTTTGATATTCAATCTCTTTTTGTGTTCATTCTAATTATTGGAGGTGAATTCCCTGGATAACAGTCTTCTCGCAGAATTTGAAAGCCAAGTTTTTAGACCCTGTATGCCAAGAACGTTTAAATGTTTTTGATCTTTACGCTGTTTGTGACGAAACAAAATATTGCAATTTTGAAAGACTCACAATTGTTGGTCAATGAGTAATTTTGAGCAGTCACGTTTATAATTGAGCATCACGTTGTAGAGCGGATTAATGGTAATTAAGAATGTTTTTACAAAAGTTCACTTGCATGAAGATTGTAAAAGTCAAGAGTAGGAAACATGGCTGCAGAATGTCAAGTCTAGATTAGAAAATGAGAATTGATTTTTGAAGCAACAAAAGGTTTTGGTAAGTCTATATATATCTCATCTTTTCTACAAGTTTTATTTTTCAATACTTCACAAGCCTTAATTTTTATCTTAATTTTCTACAAAAGCTTTTTTTATCTTTTATTTACTTTTATTTATTTTTATTTATTTTTATTTATTTTTATTTATTTTTATTTATTTTTATTTATTTTTATTTATTTTTATTTATTTTTATTTATTTTTATTTATTTTTATTTATTTTTATTTATTTTTATTTATTTTTATTTATTTTTATTTATTTTTATTTATTTTTATTTATTTTTATTTATTTTTATTTATTTTTATTTA